>VUQK01042976.1:0-21868 GCA_015106715.1 Bujurquina vittata
ATTTCCATGCAGAGCACAGGGGGAGAGGATGTTTCTCTGCCTCTAATCATTCATAAACAGTTTTGCCAGGATGAACTGCAGCAGGACCTTTATTAGTCTGTGACACATAAATGGAGTCATATAAGAAGCTACATCTCATTTTAAAAAATATAAGGCCATAAATGTGTATTCCATATTATTCATTAATGTTAATATAGCAAACAAGAGATATGTGTGCAGTTCCTCAATTACAGGACAAACTCTGATGAACTCAAAGAAAATCACTTCTTTACCGCTGAAGATTAGGTTTGTAAGAGCTTTGTCCACTGCAAAATACATTTGTACTAAACTGATCACAATGGATCAACAACTGCTGTTGATGAAAACTGGGAGTCTCCAACTTTCTAAAGAAAAGTGATTGCTACAGTATTAAATTAAGATAAATTGGACTGATCCTTCCCTAGGAACCAACCCATCAGGTCATTCATGCATGCTTACTGACTTCCAGCAGCCATGGAAAATTATTCATGTTAAATGTGCTCTGGACTTCTATACATGGAAGTGCTACAACGTGTTAACATTGTAAAAGTGTGCAATGAACGTCTTCTAACCTGTGTGCTTTTCTCACTTACCTCCTAATATAGATATGTCAGATACTTGGACACGTTAGCGGTCACTCACACCGTTTTGTTCTTTTTTTGTGGCTTACCCTCCATCCTAAACATTATCATAAACGTTCCAGTATTTCTGTTGCAAATAATTTCAGTTCATTTGAAATAATTGTGACAGATTTATGATTAGAAATAAAATGTAAACACAATTCATTGTTTCTGTGTGTTGGCAGATAGATAAACTATACCGACTTTATTACTTTCAAGTTGTATTTCAGCCACCAGAGAATAAAATTATTTAGGAATGGATAACAAAAGACAGCCAAGGAATCACTCAAATGCCGACCAACAGCTTTTCTCCAACAAGGATATTAAATGAGATATAGTAAAAGTACACATGGAAAGAAAGAGGGAACAACATCAGGTTAGGGCTTGGATTTGGACTGGCAAAAAGCACCGGTCTCAGAAGTAATGCTTTCTGGGTCTGAGGGTGTTGATTTGCACTGAGCCAAGCTGATCTGGGATACGTCTGGAGGTGGCACTGGTGCCCCCGCTCTATATGCCTCCTTCTTGCATAGGAATATTTCATGACACTCGTGAGCAGCGCTGATTAAAAACTGATGTGTTCAAGAAAGAAAGACCAGCGCTGGCTGTAAGCCTCTTTATACGTGTGTATAATTAACTTTTGCTGCACCAATGGCTGGGTGAATGCGTAAAAAGCACACGTCATTATTAAGCACATATTTCCTCATCATTATTAATGCAATGTTTTCTTTAATGGAGGAAATATCACACGCAGCACAAAAGCTTAAACGCGTGTGCTCGGATCGCCTCACACGCGCACATCACGTCACACTCCCACGTGGGCTTTTGAGATCCCACGCTCACAAATGTACGCTGCGTTCACGCACCAGCGGGAAGCTGGGACATCCGGGCTTCCCCTACATTTCTGCGGTTTTTCAAATAAAGTGGACGTTTCTTTTCCTAAATAAACAGAACAGCTCGTCAGCCCTCTACTGTGGAGGTTAATATGCGGTTTAAGCTGGTGTCACATTCTCAGTGCCCTTCTGCTGAGAAAAGTTAGCCATTGCTCACTTGCAGATGGGAGAACATCATGGTGGCACATCCCTGTAAATCACTCTGCGTATATGCTAACTAATCTCAGTTTATTTTGAATATAGATATAATGCACGTAATGTGGAATAATATTTTGATGCCAATCTTAGCATTCTCTGATAGCAACAGGGTAACATTAATGTCAATTGGTGATTAATATTTGTGTCAAATAAAGATTTTCTCTACATATTTACCAAGGTCAGGTTTTGTTTTGTATAAAGGAAAAAGTCTAATATATGCTATGAGCAAAGTGAATTAAAAAATGCATTTACACAGAAATAAATTTCTTTTGATCCATCCATCCATCCATCCATCCATCCATCCCTCCTTTTCAGGGTCGGGGGGCTGGAGCCTATCCCAGCTTACATAGGGCGAGAGGCAGGGTACACCCTGGACAGGTCACCAGCCTGTCGCAGGGCCAACACAGAGGGACAGACAACCATTCACACTCACATTCATGCTCTCATTCACACCTATGGGCAATTTAGATTAGCCAATTAACCTAACCTAACTCTCCAATCTCATTGTACATCCTGTATAGTGACAATAAAGGCATTCTATTCTATTCTAACCCCAGTAAGTGCATGTCTTTGGACTATGGGAGGAAACCCACGCAGACGCGGGGAGAACATGCAAACGCCACACAGTCTTTTTGGATTTATAATAAATCTTTGTATGTTTTAATGAATCTTAGGTCTAAGAGCAGGTAAATGTGGCTCAGCTGCAAAACCGGCACTCAATCACATACTGGGCGGGGCCAAGGTTCAACACTACAAAGCCAGCTTTTGCACAGGTGAGCATGTTTCAAACCGATGAATAAGAGTAAACACATGACTGACACAATGCTCAGAACCTCTTTTTGTCTCATCTGTGGAGCTTTAGCAGCAGCTCAGCAGTTCAACCAGATCATCCATCCTGCAGCTAATAGGTTTGGAAACCACAGACCAAACCAGCATGAAGTCCAGAAACCAGAAGGTACACCTGACCCACAGCAGAGGAACGCATCATTTTCATTTCTCTGTGAATTATACATGTATAATTGTGCATGTGAACGACCACCCTAATCTTAATCTAATATTGTTAAAAGCATTGAAGTATTTATACTTCAGCCTCATGAATATTCACTGTTAACACCTTTTCTCTGTGCAGTGTAGAAGCTGTAAAGTGCTCTTTGCTGCTCTGTGGCTGAATAACAAAAATAAGCTTAACTATGATTTGTGCCATATTGGTAGGAAGAAATCCCTGAACACTCTGTACTAACATATGTGCATGTTTTGTTCAGTAAAGATATCTTTGGGTTTTACAAAAGTGAACCTCCATGATGAGGTTTTATTGGCTGTCGTTTTTTTTAAATCAATGTATTTATTAAAGAACAAACCAAATTATCACGTTTCCTCCTAAGCAGTCACGCAGGAGAAACAGCTTTTCCAGAAACCACTGTCTTGGAGATTTCCAGAGCCAGCAGCTGAGGAAGCACCTCACTTTCCTCCAAACTTTGAGTTGAGCACTCCGACGGCACCGGACAGCGTCAGAGCCACCTGTGGGGCCAGCTCTGTCAGAGTGGAAGCCAACAGAGACCTGCTGGGGGCTGGTAATCCGCTTCAGACTGCAGATGTCACACTGGGAGGATGTGCTGCCACAGGGGAAGATCTCGAGGCTCGCATCCTAATCTTTGAGTCCGAGCTGCACAGATGTGGCAGCCGGTTGCTGGTGAGGATTAAACGTTCAAATGAATCTACACCTTCACCAAGATCTGACTTTTCCTCTTATCATTTCATGTTCTTTTTAGATTTCACGGTTTCTGGTATTTAGCCATCAAAATCTGTTGTTCTTAAACCTTTTAAAATGGAAGTAAACTGGGACTCAAGACTGGAGTCTGCAAATGGAGACCCGTCAGTGGCAATATGGGCTCATATTAGTGGTTGTATGAAAATCTACATTAATGGAACTTGAATTGTCAAACTATGTTTCAGATGTCTGAGCACTCGTTCGTTTATGTCTTCGTGCTGACCTACACACCCAGCCCTCTGGGGACCAGTCCCATCGTCCGAACTGCAGAGGTCTCTGTCAGCATCGAGTGTCACTACCAGAAGTCAGGCCTTTTTTTATTTTGCAAGCCACAAAACAAAAGATATGTTCATTTGAAAAAGTTAGTGAGAGTCTGAAGGTTTTTTTCTTTATCAGGTGTTTGCACTTGATTTCTGTTTCAGGAAGAACAATGTGAGCAGTAACCTGCTGAGGCCAACTTGGGCTCCTTTCAGTCAGGCCAAAACATCCGAGGAAAGTCTCTCCCTCTCCCTCAGACTTATGACTGGTGGGCCTTGTTCTGGGTCATATATTATAGTAACTTCACAGCTTCTCTGATTGCTTGTGCTCTGTTTTCTTTCTCCTGTCTCTCTCAGATGATTGGCAGTTCCCTCGTTCAGCCACTCAGTTGTTTCTGGGGGACATGATGAAGTTTGAAGCTTCAGTCAAGCAGTTTCACCACGTCCCTCTCAAAGTAACCGTAGACAGCTGTGTGGTGACCGTTGTCCCAAATGCTGATACTGTCCCTCGATACACATTCTTGGGAAATCATGGGTCCGTTTGCTGGACTATCACTTAAAATGCATTTTTGTTGTTTGCAAGTTTGAGCCTTGCAGTCCTAAGATTTAACGTGAGAGTCCTGTGTGTTGCCTTCAGGTGTCTGTTTGACAGTCAGCTGAGAGGATCCAGCTCTCACTTCCTGCCTCAGTCTCACAGTGACAAACTGCAGTTTGAGTTGGAGGCCTTCAGGTTCCAGCAGGACAATAGCGGCATGGTAGGACACACTTAACAGCTGTCCTGCCACGCAGAGGATGGTTTGTCATTGCTTGATCTTTGCTTCTTTGTCTCTTCAGATCTACGTCACCTGCAGCCTGAGAGCTACAGACGCTGCTGCAACTGCCAATGCTACCAGCAAGGCCTGTTCATTCTCCAGTAGGTGAGACATTAGCAACTCCCATCCTCTATGCTGCAAAGAAATGTCACTTTTTAAAAAAAAAAAAAAATCATTTTAAACTTCCCCTGAGATTTCTGTTTAATATGCTGATTGTATTTGGTGTTCTCTACTAAGAAGTGGCTGTAATTATAATGTGTGTTTTGAGTTTATATCTAGAGGAGCCTTTAATTGACAGGTGGAGGGAGGCCAGTGGCATCCATCATGCCTGCTCCTGCTGTGACACAGACTGTGGGACAAATGGAAAGAGTGTAAAGGGTAAGCAGACCGTTTTGTGCCATTAGGACATCTTTTATGTTTAAATTTGAGACACACAAATTAGATGCAAATGAGTACAAACATTGAGGTTGTCACATTGTTGCAGGTACACAGTGGGAACAGGAGGTGACTGTCGGACCAATCACAGTAAAGGAGAGACTTCTGAGATGAAAAAGAGCTTTATCAAAAAAATCAATTAAAGCTCTTTTACGCTAATAACCCTGCTGTGTCCCTTTTTATTATTCTGAGGTCACAAGGTCAAACTTGGTGGGGGGTGGGAAAATATGTAGTTTAACTTTTTTCCTGCTAAGGTGTGTGCTTTTGTTTTTGATTTGAAAGTTTTCAAATGTTAATGTAGCACTCACCGTTGGACAAAGTATTGAGCGCCAAATATTGTATGAAAGCTTCAAAAATTCACACGTTGTCATACTCTTTACTCCTGCGTGATCCGCTGTGGCTCTAGGTGATAAGTGGTGAAGAAAAAAAAATCAGTGCTATGTGCAGCAGTAAATTAGATCAGCTACTCGTGTGATCTTGAAAAAGGCCAGTCTCTGGTTCAGGGTTTATTAGGCTGTCATGTACATAAATGTCACCAAATGTTTACTGTAGCAATTGTCTTCCATTCTTTCACTCATTGCTTTGTCACACATGCTCAACTTTAATGGTCGCTTCCTGATTATCTCTCCTGCCTGGAACTGCTGACCTTTGACCTTCAAGCTGAGTTGTGCAGATTCAGGCTCAGTCTATTTCAAATCAGTCAGCAGTGACTGGTGCTGTGCAGGGCCAGCTGCTCTGCTCCTCCACCATCGTCCATTTTGGATGGCATCACCTGAGTAGACACTGCTGGGAAAGTCTTGTCACCATGTATCAGAGAGGGCTGTTCTCCTGACCTACACCATCCTCCTCCACATCACCCTCAAGCCGCCTTGTTTCCTCACCACTGCTCGGGCATCCATCACGGGCCGGAGAAGAGGCTTCCTGTCGGACTCATCCGTCTCTGCTCAGTCTCTCAGGGGAGGAGAGGATGACTGAATGGATGACCTCAAACCAAGGTCAGAGGCTCGAACTCTTAAGGCTTGAAATGAAAAGTTAATTAACAAAAATTCCAATTAAAAAAAAATGCATATAATGGTGAACTTTGTTTTAAAATGTAGTTTACTTTTTAAGTTACACTTGCCTCATGCAGCCTCTCATTTTTGCTATTTGAACTTGCAGCAACTTCAGCTGCTAATATTTACAAAAAAAAGCTCAGTAATGTGTACACACACACACACACACACACACACCTACTTCCCTCAGAGTGGGATCATTCTAAACCAAACATGCAGCCAGGGGTCCAGAACCAGTTTGCTAAAGGGTACGATCCAACCACCAGCTTTGCCAAATGTGAAAATGGCAGAAGAGGGCATCAGTTTCAGACTTTTTCCTGCTTTTGTTCTTGAATATATCCCATTGTGAATCTTCTAAAGCGGCCTTACTGCGAAAGTCTTACATTACTACAAGTCAAAGGAAGCCTGTGCTCCTTTTTACCAAGAGAGGCTCTCTTTTAGTTTGAGGGGATTTATATTTATTTGGTTTTCTTTTTTAAACGTGGGTCCACACACTAAAAATAAATCAAATGGCGTAGTGTTGTGAATTATCTTTTTAATTATGGGACAAAGTATGTATGAGCGCAATACAGCAGCATTTTATTCCAGTCCCTGAACCTATTAGTTGTTCATAAAGATGACAACAACTCTAATAGGTATCCAAGGGAGAGGTAAGACATTATTTTATAAATGATGATTAGAAAATGCAAATATTTATACTTATATTTCTTCTAGAAGAGATGGGAACTTGATTTTTTTTTGTTTGTTTCGGGTTTTTTTTGGGGGGGGGGTCTTTTAAATCAGACTGCATGTGGCCCACAAACCCCCTCATTTTAAACTCCAAGTACTCCGGTGTGGTCCAAGTACATCAGTAATGTGGAAGTGTTTAAGCTAAAATGACTTGTTTTTCATTTTTATATGTTCAAATGAAGCCAGTCATATAAAAAAAGAACTAAAGCCTGGAAGAGTGTACAGTTTGTGAACAGAGAATAATGCCCTACGCAGTGACAGCAGCGCCCCCTGCTGTTGCTGCGTAAGGTTTTCTGCTTTGTAATAAAACTGTAAGAACTGACTCTTCCGTTCTAGAAACTCCACTTTATTTGTTCACTGCACTGCATTTCAGGGACATTTACACTATATTTACTTTGATCGTGTAAGTTACATTTGTGAGAGCACTTTTTAGTACATTTTTGTACTGGTGCTTCTACTTCAAGATACAATTGTGAAATGGTCCCTTGAGTTCAGTGTATGCTGCTACATCATGCTGCTAACATAAACTGTGAATGGATGGTATTTACAGTACTACAGTGTTTTCTTGCTTTACTCACAAGTAAAACAAAGAAACCGTGTTACCATGGACTGTCATCCATGGGGCTCACATTGAAAACCTTGGTGATAGATGGTGAGTTTGGAGGTGTAATCAAGTATTTCATAACTGGTTTGCAATAAATTCAATTGTTTTAGGTGATACAGGACATTTTTCTAGGCAGATTTGCACTGTAGCTGGCATTCTACACTTTTAGAAGCATAGCCTTGCACATGAGTGTTTGTTTCTGAACATTTTAATGATTTCATGTGTACAATTCTGTCTTCCAGGTGCTTGAGAAGCTACTTGGTATGACGTGGATAGAGCCTGTAAGACAAAGAGACAATGTTAGCCATAAGGATAGCCATAAGGTGTTGTAAATGTTATTTGCACATTCTACTGCGGATACGCATGTTAATTGTAGTGCCACGTGGATTCGTGGGTGTGGCACGCATTGAGTGTTCTTTCCAGTGGTCTGAACACTATAAGCTCAGAAAGTGCCTAGGGGTGAAATTGTGAGGGGAATTGCTTGGGGGTTTGGGGTGTTAAACTGCCCAGGAGTTTGAGTCCTTCCAAAGGCTGGCTTAGCATGGTTATTCTCCACTTCAAAAAATAAAAATGAAGAGGAGGGAAAGACTGAACAGAAAACTGAAAAGCACCTTCAGTAGAAACTTGTGAAAAGTTTAAGGATGCAAAATACCAAGTCCAAAAAATGACTAGAACAGACTACTGGGCCTCCATGGAAGTTTTATTCCAGCACACAGCTAATGATTGCAGTCAAAGACAGTCTTGTCTAAATAAATTCTGGAGCTACATTAAAAAAAAAGGCGGCAGCAGCAGCAGCTCAGTGTCCCCTATCCAAGTTGGATCTGTCATAGTAACAGAGCCCAAAGCCAAGACCCTGAACAACCAATTTTCGAGTGGTTTTAGCCAACACCAACCTTTGTACTTATTTGGCCACATCTGGGACAATACCTACATTGTGACATCACTATTTCCGAAAAAGCAACTCTCACAAAGCAGGAGGCCAACATACAGATGCAATCATAACGAACTTCGTAAGAGCCTTTGACAATAGAAGACAGCCACTTGCTCCAGAAGCTCAGAACATGTGGTATCACACAACAAATTTGTGAATCCAAGATTTCCTGAGAGGCAGGACTCAGAGAGTGGTGATTGAAGGTGAAACATCAGGAAAAAGTTAAGGGACTTTCAGAAGTATCCCAGGGTTCAGTACTGGGACCCACTATGTTTCTGTTTTTCAAAAATGACCTACCCAAAGGTGTAAGAGCAAAGGTCTGTTTATTTGCAGACAACTTAATTCTATATCTAGCCCTAAGCCTCAGAAATCTACGTACTACAAAGACTCATTCTTCCCTTAAACCATCAGGGAATGGAATGTACTACCACAGTCCCTCATCACTACTGAAGAGCCAGACCACATTGTGTCAATGCTGGCTCCTTATCTAATCTCAAACTAGTACAAGTATGCAAATGATAACAAAAACGTTGTAAATATGATCCAGAAGTTTTGATTCTTTTTATTTTCTGTCTTCTATGCTAAACACAAATTGAGTTTCAGCTCAAGTTCCTTAGTCAACGCCCTCGAGTGCGCACACCAGTTATTCCCTAATCATCAATTAGCGGATGGCGGAATAAAACAGGAAGAAGAATAAGCAAAGTTCATAGGGATATTATTTATTCATTTATTTCGGTAATATAGGTTTCTTCTCGTTTCCTGGTTTTTAACATGTACCAAGAGAAATTACACTGAATATTATATAATTTATACAGATAAAGATACAGATATACATTACATTACATATACTGTACTTCAAAATGCCAAAACATTGGAATTATGTAGATCGCGTTTTCTGAAAGTACATGAATGCAACACTAAGCCCCTCCTATATCCGGTGAGAAACCGCTATCCGTCGGAAAAATATGCAGAGTTGGAGCCCCGTTGCATAGATATACATTCACTGGCACCCTCGGTGCACTTATTTGGAGGGTTTGGGGCCTCTAAGGGAAACTGACAGATAACATGCTCGGTAAAAGGTAACCGTACTCGGAGTGCTGCTGCCTCCTCATCCGGCTATAGGACGTAACAGGACGGCTATACGCAAATGGAGAGGCCGGGTAGGCTGCTGCTGCTGTCGGAGCTCCGCATCAGAAGCGGCTTGTACGATGTAAGCCTGAGCCGGTCAGTGCTCACCTGGAAGAAACGGGCCTCTAGCCCGGTGTACCACGCGTTCAGACCCAGTAAGATCCACAACTAATGTGTCTGTGTGCTTTTGTCTGTGTATCTTTGTATCTCTTTGTTAGTCCTTAAACGCACCGCGACATCCTGCGTAATGAAGCAAGAACGGGACGTGGAAGGGGACACGGGCAGTGTTTGGACCTGTTGATATCATGCCGTTAGCTTTCAGCTCAATGTAGTCTAAACCTTAGTACCAGATGGGATATGATACATCCGGTTACATAACATCATCCAGTCTGACAGTGAAGGTCACACTGGGGCTGCAGAGAGGAGGGAACAAAGCAAACCTCATACGTTATTTTAGAATATTTTAGTTACAAACATACATACGAGAAGCCACGGTTTTCCCAGCGGCGATGGATTTAGTAGGAGGCTTTTGTTTGGTTTAGCTTTCCGTTTTGGTGTAGCGTTTGTGTCCAGCAATTGCAACATATACTTTATTTTAGCTCCGTTTCAGTCGTAGCCAGTTTGATAAAAAAAATATATGTGGCTGTGTTTTCATGGAAGTCGCTGCTAAATGAGATGCACTGCTGCATCTGCAACCTTTCCATAGGTTTTGTGTGACAGCTATGGGACTGTCACATAGGGGGTTTAACAAATACACAGAGTCCACTGCTGCACAAATACCTAAATCACTAGTGGGAACTACTTTTTACATGTATGTACTTGCAGGAGTTCAGACACTGCAACATTTTAAACGAAGATACTGCACTGAATTGTCACAGCAGTATTGAAAAAGTAAATACAAAATCTCCAAATTTCTCGCACACAAGTCCCACAATAAGTAGTTCACATATGAATCAGTGTGTTGCTGCTGTTGTTGAATATCATGGTCACATTGAGGTTTGTTTGTGTACAAAGTTACTGGCAAACCTGAGGTACTAACTTATCTTACCTCACCTCTGTTGTGACTAAAAGTATTGTGAACTGGCCGGCTCATCATGAAATGTAGACGCTAACACAAACCTTTTATAATGTCGAGCTGCTTCACTGAACATAGAAAGGATTTTGATTGTGTGTACCATGTGTGGACAATCATAGCATTTAATACATGAATATATTAACTAAGAATAATTTAAGATGGTTGCCCGTATAAGCCTCCATGTCCCTAGAACCAATATCCAATGTCTATAATGAGAACAACTGCACACATTTGTGGTGTTTCCACAGCAACTTTCAACACAATGGATCAGAATATGTAAGTGCAAGACTTACACATCACATCATTAATAGTCTAACTATGAAAATTGATATATCAAGTGATGATATATTACTTAGGGTAGAATGTTAATGTCATTTTACCTTACGAGAGCATCTGGCCCTCACAGGGTCTGGCAAGAAAAATTCCCGCCCTTGGACAAATGTAGTTGATGTACGGAAGCCGAGAGCGGCCATGGTGCCTATGAACTTTTTTCTGATGGTTTTCTCGTGATAAGGCGTTAATTATCTCGTTATCACGGAATAACGATTACACATTTCCCGAGATAACGAGATAAATAACGCTTTATCTCAAGAAAGCAAACATTGTTTTCTTGAGATAACGAGTTAATTTACCAATGGTTTTCTTGAGATGATTATCTTTTATTGAATGCTCACGATCAGCTTCTCAGTGTTTTAAAACCTTTCCAAGAACTCAAGCTGAAAATGTCAGATTGTGGAGTTTTCTTTAGCTGAACAAATAACCGTAGACCTCCGTGTGCTCACAATCATATCCTTTAAACAACAACCCCCGTGCTGCCTTCCGCACGTCACATGACCTTCCGGGGTCACATTCAAGATCCCTAATGTTTAACATGTATTATTCATGAACACCACATCCTGCAGATATACTGTCAACTTCATCGGTGCCCCGCTAAGAGGACCGGGCCCTCTTCATGGTTACTGAATGATGCATGAGAGGTGCCGTGCAGCAGGGCTGAGCTGCAGTCGAGCCAGCCGTCTCCTTAATGACGAAGGCTGATATCAAAGTATTCATCTCGTTATCTCGAAAAAACGGTAAATGTTAGTTCTTGATAACGAGATAAATACTGCGTTAGCACGAGAAAACCATCAGAAAAAAAAGTTTATAGGTACAATGGCCACTCTCGGCTTCCGTAGTTGATGACCCCTGGTCTAGATGAATTTAGCTTCAGTGTCTCAAATGTGAAGTAAATGTGGAAGTACCTTAAACCTGATTTTATTTTCTAATGGCCAGCAGGAAGAAACTCTTGTGGTTCTAAAAGCATTTAAAATGATGCTTCCACTCCTCCTTTTCAACTGCATTTCCTCAGTGTACATCAGAGCATGCAGGGCCTTTATAGCCACAAAATAAACTATCAATTTCAGTTTTTGCTTTTCATTACATATATTTATGACTAATTAGTTACATTTATTATCTGTATCTTTACCAAACATCTGACTAGGTGTAGGTACTGTAGGTGCAGCGAATGCTTAAATGCATAAATAATGACATCTCCAGTTACACTCAGAGGTTCAGTTTTCCATTTCACTGCAGAGTCCCCTCATAGTCTTCATATGTCCATGTTGGACAGAGCATGAATACCGAGGCTCTTGAAGGTCCTTGTGCAAGCACACACTTTTGTTAGAGTGCAAAGCTATGAGCGCAAACAGCAGTCTAGAAATCCAGGTGGTCAGCCTGTCTCTCTAGCCAATCGGTGAGCTCCTTACATTGGACCATGTGGCTATTGTCCATTGCTTTTTCTCCAAGCACCAAAAGAGTCATGGAAATGCTAATTGGGATAGCTAATCCGATAGTTAATCAATTAGCTAATTCCATAGCTAATCCCGTAGTTAATCTTAAAACTAATACATTAACTAGTATGGTAGTTAATCCCATAGCAAACGGTAAAGGAAGGAGGAAATGGATATGAAAAGGAGGAATGTAATTGCTGTTTTAAATGTCAGAAATAAATCTGTATTAGTAATTCAATTTTTGAATCATTTTCTTTTCCCCTTTTTAAATTGCATTTTAAAAAGATTTTGAAAATCATTTTTTTATTTGGAATTCTGTTTTTTTAAATTAGGTTTTCTTTGAGAGGTTAATCCTTTATTTTTTCTTTAAATCCATTTCCCACTTGAAGTTTTAATACATTAATAGTTCATTTAAAAAAGAGGATTTTTTAAATGTTCAGTAAATAGTCAAATAATACATTACTTTATTAATATCTTAATGAAAGGAATTATAAATGAATTTATAAATGGCAGTGTTTTACTGCACAGTTCATTATTAAATCACAAAATACTTTCTCAGTCCGCCATATGGGCTCGCTCTGTGACCTCAGGAGCCCTTTCCTTATAGATGTATAGGCTCATTCTCTAGTTGAAATCAGGTGTTAAAAACAGGGAAATCTCTCCACGGCAGCTATTGCTTTTCATTTTTGCTTTCTTTGTCATTTTAAACTCTTACTCTTTTTCAAGCTAACTTTTCAACTACTCAACATTTGACCTGCACATAGTGTCACTGGTGTTGAGTGATGACTTGTTTTTTGTTGTATTTTTTTGAGGACTCTGTGTTGGTTGAATTCATACTATCCTTCACAGCTCCCCGTGCTGGACCTTAAAAATGATAGTCAGTGTGTTTCTTTTGTTATCTACAGCAACATGGAAGAACAGTTATTGTCATGTGACAATGGCTGCCATTTTTGTCCTCTCCTAGAAAAAAAATAGTCTCTCTATTTTTGTTTAGGTTTAAGATAGCATAATGTCATTATCCGGTGGTAGAGAAGGACAGTTGTTTGATTCCGGACGTACAGTTCTCATGCAGAAGAGTCCCCGTGCAGGATGCTGAACCCCACATTGCACTCAAAGCATCCATTGGAGTGTGTGTGAGACAAGTGAAAAGCAGTCGAAGGCACAGAGTAAAGTGCTGGATGAATGTGTCTGTGAATGGCAGCGTGGCTTGTAATCTAAATGCACTTTCTGAGTTGAAAAGTGTTATTTAAGTGCCATTCTATTTACGCACTACCCAACAGTGGTGACAGGAGTCAATTTAACAAAACTACTGTCAAGGAAAAAATACAGGACCAAGCATTATACTTCTGAGTCAAAAGTATTACCACAACTTACAGATTTGAGGGCAGCAATATGCTTCTTTAAGCAAGGTTTCACTTATTTGCGTTTGGGTCAACTACATAGTAAAAAACAAGGCAATAGTAAAGGGGAGAATTATGCTTTTCATTCTGTAATTTATACACTGTTACAATGTTGGATTGCATATTAAAAATGAGGTCCGTGTATGTACAAGTCATTCCTAGGTAGGGCCATAGCATATCATTCACGATAATATGGGTAAAAAAATCTTGCCCGGGAAAATAAATTATATCATGAATATATAAAATATAAATTCAACACGCTTGTTATGCGTTAGCTCTTTAAACTTGGTGCATGACTCAAATGTGTGACGTCTTTGGCAGAAAAGACATGGCACTTCAAAGGCATTAACTGTCTTCAGCTGGTTAACTGACCTTGGCTTCACTTCCGGATTCTTCCTTTGCACTGACACACCTGTTGCAAAGCTGCTTCCTTTAATTCCATTTTTGCCGTACTTTCCCTTTTCTCCACCTTTCTCAGCCGGAGACCTGCGACTGTCGAGGAGTTCTCCAAAGAGTGGATCTAAAGCTACTTTTGCTCAACGATCAATGAACTTAACAAGCCCAGCAAATCTTGCTCTGTGTCCTTAGTTTTCTGTAATTTCAAATGCTGCATTGCGCCATCCTGCCATCATCCTGTACGGCAATTTGGACACCACTATTCGCATGTTTGTGGGATTATCCATTTCCTCCTGCTGCTGCAAGTAGTACAACTTGTCGCGATTGCTACCAGTCCTCTGCCCAATGGCCTGCTCAAAGGCGCTCATAAAGGATCTGTAGGTAAGTGGATCCCCTTTGAAGACTGGAACATCTTTAATAGGCAGCTGAGCCTGTGTCTGACGATTTACCAACATCTCTGTGAGCTTCTGCATCACTTGCAAAATGCCATCACTGTCTCTCTCAGTCTGTTGCCTATCGTTGCTGTCTGTGCGTCTCGGCCCTGCCACTTGTGTATCAGTTAACTGTGGCGACTCCGGAGCGCTCTTTTCTACAGCACTCCTAGCTCCAACAGCTGATCTGTTGGACAGTGGATGAGATCTCCGCTGTGACAAACGAGACTGGGCGTAGCTGCTCCTACCATCGTCTGGTCCTTGATAGCCCCTTAATGCTTTTACTTTAGCTCTCTGTTCTTCAATGGCTGCTTCTAAAGTCAACCTTTCCAGCTCGGCTTTAATACGGGTTGCTTCCGTTTAATTACGTGCTTCTTCCGCCTTAATACGTGCTTCAAGCTTGGCTCTATTACGTGCTTCTTCCTCTTTAATACGTGCTTCCTCCATTTCAAGTTCCTGTTTCTTTCGCAAAACTGCAGCACGTGCTGTTAGTCCAGCCAGCTATGCTTCTGCTTTGGAAAAAGCTGATGATCTGGCAGACACGGAGGATGAGCCTCCAATAGAACTCCCTTTTTTGACTGTCCTGCCGCCACCACGCCCTGCTTGTGATACACTATCTTCAGGGCCCACTTCATCATCCACGCAGCCATCATCAGCTGTTTTGTCCCTTTTGCTTTTATTCTCGGCAAGGATCTGATCCTTAATTTTTTCTAAACACCCTCTGGTGGCCCGCATCCTGGGGTCATCCCATGTATATACACCTGCGTCCCTTCCGTCATCAGACAGAAGCTCTTCTACTTTCTTAATGAGGTCCACAACCTCCGTTTTACCAATGTCAGCTCTTTTCACCTTCAGCCATCATCTACACAATGTACTGTGTGAGTCGTGCCCAAATTCCAAATCCCACTGTTCACAGTAGGATGTGCATCACAACTTCCAGCCACACACTTTAATGGCTCTTCTCAAGGCAATCTCTCATTACCAGCATGTGGGAAACTAAAGCAGCTAGCAGATGGCATTCAGTCAGCACTTAACGTCACTCACGTTGAAGCATCCGACAGTCTGTCAGGGAGCCCATTCATAAAATGCATTCCGCTACCTTTCCGAAGCTTCTCTATCCTTGCCGCGGGTTGCGGCAAACACGCTTGCTGATTCATTCAGTGTGATCCAGCGGACCTGGTTTCCTGCGCTCGCTCTGCACTCGTCGCTCTCTCCTTCGTAGTTTGAGCAGTTTTTCTACCAATGTAGCGGCGTTTCTCTTGACTTCTCCATGCCGCTTCTGGGCTGCAGGCTCAATAACTTATTCCTGACGCGTATGACAGTAGAAGTCGCTTCGGTTTCAGACTTTTATTTTCTAATCTTCATACATAGTCACACGTAGAAAAACTGTGTGCTCCTAAGCCTAGTGCTGCCCTCCTAACTGACCTCCTAACTGACATTACTGTCCACATCAAAGCGAGCAGCATCAAAAACAATTAACTGCCCATTCTCAAATCGTTATGCACTGTATTGTAGCTAAGGAAATAATGAACTAATAATGAACAATGAACCCCGATCAAACCTCAAATTCAAACCCTTTATAAAGTGGCTCTCACATGCTAATTTCATGGCGTAAATACGTCACCCCCACCACGCAGCAGATTATTAAGCTCATGAGGGTCATGCAGTGTTGCCAACTTAGTGACTTTGTTGCTAGGCATTTGCGACAAATGTAGCTGGTTTTTCCAGAGATGTCGGAGAATTCTGGAAACCTGAAATCCTCCGCTGTCACCGTGTTTTGTGTCTTCGTACTGCGTCCGTTCTTACGCTTTGACGTCGCCTGGACCCCCAAGAGTACCTGGCTGTTGGGTTGTACCGTAAGTCACATGACCTTAATGACGGAAGTGAGTCTTTTTCATGTGTTCGTGATGCAGCCACGGACACGTAGACGCCTCATTGAGCAGGTGGACCTGTTGCTGTAATAGGTGCATATGTCTGTGGATTTACTGAGCTAGAGAGAAACTTTGTGACAGAAGGAATTTAGTTCATTCAGTCTGTTTACATGTTTTATTATCTGCACAGAGTACTGGCTGTACAGGAGTACACACAGGAGGCAGTACTTTGGTGAAGTCTACTTCACTGCAGACTGTTTTTTAAAGAACAAGTCAGCCTTTTGCTGTTTTTGCTCAGAGTCTTTTCTGTTTAAATTTCAATAGCAGAGCTGTAAAAAAGCATTAATTTATTTGAGAAACATTATTATTTAAACATGCTAATAGTTTATTTTTGAGCAGTTTCTCATGTACATCTACAGCTGAATGTTTTAAGTGCCCATGTGACTCAAGTGCCTTTTTGTTTATACGTTTTGGAGAAAAAAACCTATCATATATATATATTGTATATCGCCATCAAGCTAAAAAATATCACGATATTATTTTTGGACCATATCGCCCAGCCCTATTCCATGTGCATTTCTAGCAGTATATTTGGACTCAAAGGGAGTGGAGCTGGTTTGTTTCAGACAATGGATGAACTGAAGTGGATTCAGTTCAGTTGCATGTCTGATGATGAAACAGTCCATTTATCATCTGTACAGTGTGTCCTGAGTCAGAGAGTGCAGGAGTTTGAAAAAATGCAAACTGATTATTTGAATAAACAAATCAGGAGAGCAATAAGGTTTTACATCCAAATAAAGCACCATTAAAGTTCACTGTGATCTGCACTTTGCTTTTGATACCCAAGGACTTGCATCTTTGAGTTTTAAACCAAAGAACCAGACATTTCTAGCGAATCATCTTCAGCACCAATGACTTACTTCACAGTTTCTGTGAAAATGAGCGAGACTGTTACTACAGGAGATGTGTGACATAATTCTGACACTGTTTCTTGTCAACAGGTTTTTATTTCACTTCTGTTTCAATGAATCTGTATCCCAGCTGATCAGGGTTCTGCTATTTCCAGTGTCATGGTGACAACAGCTGTGTGTATAAACCTGAAGCAGACAGCAGCAGAATTCATGTCTGATCTTGTGATGTTCCTGTTGCAATGATAAAGGTGCACATTCAGACTAAATAGCAATACAGTACAGCATTATTTGCACAGTGTGCACAATGGGATATCTGAACTTCAGTATGGAATGGGTTATAGTGAATATACAGTATTGGTACTATTACTGTAAAGGTTTGCACCTTTTAATGCCCTCCTGGGGCCTGTATTAAGAAGTGAGTTCAACATACCTTGGATATCTTTTCCTTATCTGTCTTTACTCATCTTAATATCAGCAATCCAATTAAGCAGTCACATGGAGGTTCTTATCAACTCGATAAGTCTCATGTTCATATTATCCATACTTGAAAATTCCGTGTGTTATATCTATGTCACCTTTGTGCCATCCCTGTTTAAAAAAATTCAAACTGGTGCTTTTCTATCATTCTGCTGACCGCACAAAAAAAAGAAACTCAACAGCACCATCTGGTGGACTGAAAAAGCAGTTGATTTTGTTATTGGAGCACTAAAAGTTTAAATTTGTCTTTGCAGTCTCTATAATAAAATATCTATTTGGTGGCCCTGTATTGATGAAATATTGCCATACAAAATATTGCAATACTGTATTGTATGGACTTCCCTCCACCGCCACCCCTAATAGAAAGAAAAGCTTAAAAAAAAAAAAAGAAACATGCAGAATTTGCAAGTAAACTAACTTCTTAGTATCACTGCTCCATTAAGAAGCCACTTGTAGATCTGAACTCAACGTTACCTCTGTCTGATAAAGACCAAATTATATTGTCTTTGGGTTCACTGACTCCTTCTCTGCTCACTGCAGTGATGAGTAACTGTGTGGTTTTCCTGCAGGGTTTTGTGTTCCTTTGTTTCCTCGTCGACCTGACCCAGGTAGGAGATTTAGTTCCCACAATGCAGTGGGACACCTCCACCTGTCGCATGGAGGTTTAGTGGTGCTTCTGCTGTTAGAACATGTTTCTGCATTTGATGGCTGGATTATGAACTCTGTTTGTGTGGTACTGAGTTAAATAAGTGGTTTTATTCCAAAATGATGCAGAAAAGGATCTTAAAGAATGAAAAGAAGCCAACCTGTTTACCTTACATTAGTATAGTTAGAGGTGTTAAATAGTCTAATTTTTATTAAAAAAAATCACACCATAAGAAGTCATATTTTGGAATTAAATTGCATGCTTAGGAGTAGAATGTGTCAGTTTTGATGCTGTGTTCAGTCTGTTCATCAATATCAGATCCAGCAGAAACATGCTGCCCTCCCTGTAGCTGTTGTGTCAGTGTTTGTGTAGTTTGGCTGTAGTTGTAGCAATTCTGCTGGCCTAATTTAAGTTTATCTGGGAGACAAATATGCTGCAGCTTCCAATAAAACACTGTTTGGTCAAGTGTTCTGTAAAGGAACAGCCTGACATCTGGAGAAATAATGCTCCTCTTTTTCTTTCTAAGAGTAAGATGTTCAAATGCAGATCAAAAGTACAGGATAAAAACAAAGTCTTGTGAGTCTGCCCACGGCGAGGAAAACCTTAACTGAAATTAGGCACTGTCGCCTTCATTATCATCTCCTTGTCCACCTTTGGACTACTTCCAATGCTCTGTAGAAGTTCTGTTCTGACTAGCTAACACCAACTTCTGTTTCAAACCGGCCATGATTTTATCATCACTGGTGACAGGAGTTAATTCTCTGCAGTCTGCACACCAAAAGTAGTTTTCAGTGGAGTAATGCACCCTCTCCAAGTCAGTAGACGGTGCATCAGGTGAGAAATGAGACCAGGAGAACTTACAGAGGGTCATTCACCATGAATACTCCCCCTGTCAATGCAGAGGCTAGTTTAAAAGTCTATGTGGTCCTTCTCCTGATAAATTATCTCGAATTAGCAGGTCCACGTGGGTATCATGGTTTCAGAATTGTTATACACCAATACAGTTGTCACTCAACACTAGTCAGACTTGCAGGACTTGACATCATCAGTGCCAATGCCTGTTATCACAACAAGACTTCCATGGAGTAATTATTAAAATTGCAACAAGTACAACAATGGAATTGATCCAGAGGTGCACAAGGAGGTGACCCTGGGGGGGGGGGGCATATAAGTGAGGTGTTGTGTTTGCTTTTTAAAAAAAAAATTATTGACAAAGTCACAGGTTTTCTTGATTGCGCCTCAAATATGAAAAGTTTATAAATATGTTTTAAAAAAATATACTACTTTTGGTTCTGATGCAGCTGGTAGCCCTCTGGCACGTTTTGTTTTATTATAAATGGTAAAAAGTTGCTGAGTTGCCTTCAGTTGGACACAGAATAGCAGAAGAGTGATTGTGATATGAGCTATAGATACAGATAAGTGAGTCAGATATGCACAGTGTGACTGAAAGATAACCAAGTCACCATGTATGAAACCTTGATTTGAATGTCGCAATGAAATATTGCAAAACTTGCTGCATCACTCTGAATATGTGGATGCAAAAGTCAGAAGCAGCCTGCTGTCTGATGGTGCCTTCATGGTGCTGCAAGGCGACTCGGAAATCTGAGAGCTGGCTACTGCTTGTTGTCACTAACGTATATGTGTGTGTTTGTGTGTGTGACGCTTAGGTGTGTGTCACACTGTCCCAGTATCAGAGATCATCTCCGTCAGAGAGGAAGAGGAGGAGAACGGCAGCGGGCAAAGAGACGATGGCAGCTGGAAAAAGATCAGAGCACGGGAAGGAACAGACTGCAGGCAGGCCTTCACAGGTAATTCAAACCCTTCTGCAGATTAGCACCTTGGTAATCAAATGTGGCTGATCATTAAACGATTACTTTTGACTTGTGTTTGTGTCAGTGTTGTATGTGGAGAGGTGCCGACAGCACCGCTGGCGGTGTGCTGAGGTGACCTTCACTTGTTCAGATGAGGCAGTGTGTCAGCACTGGGTCAGCAGCATCAGAGAGCAGCTCTCCACTAACAGTATGACTTTACAACAACACACACTGACTAAGCAGCTCATGCTGTTGCCAGGAACTACTTGTGATGTGGATGCGATTGTTTGTATCAACAGCCAGCAGACCGAAACACCTGTTGGTCTACATAAATCCATATGGCGGGAAACGTCAGGGAAAACGGATCTACGAGCAGAAAGTCGCCCCCCTGTTCACACTGGCTGGCATCTCTACCAGCGTCATTGGTACACTTTACAGCACTCACATGCCGTTCTCCAGTTTCCTGTGTCAGATGTTTATGTGTCTGAAGCACGCTGAGTTTCTGTGTATTTGTTATCATAGTGACAGAATACGCCAACTACGCCAGAGATCACTTGAGGATGGATGCAGAGCTGGAGAAATTTGATGGGTGAGTTTTGTTTGTCCATAACAGAAGCTTGCCCACAAAATACAGTGACGGTTAATTATTTAAATGCTGTAAAGACACTGCAGAACAAAAGATCCAGTCAGGTTTGTACACCACGAGCGGGGTTTCAACCTAAAAATCATGATGTGATGATCTTTAATTTAAAGGGTTTACAGCGCCTTGCGAAAGTATTCGGCCCCCTTGAACTTTTCAACCTTTTGCCACATTTCAGGCTTCAAACATAAAGATATAAAATTTAAATTTTTTGTGAAGAATCAACAACAAGTGGGACACAATCGTGAAGTGGAATGAAATTTATTGGATGTGTCAAACTTTTTTTAACAAATAAAAAAACTGAAAAGTGGGGCGTGCAATATTATTGGGCCCCCTTGCTTTAATACTTTGTAGCGCCAGTTTTTGCTGCAATTACAGCTGCAAGTCTCTAGGGTATGTCTCTATCAGTTTTGCACATCAAGAGACGGAAATTCCTGCCCATTCTTCCTTGCAAAACAGCTCGAGCTCAGTGAGGTTGGATGGAGAGCATTTGTGAACAGCAGTTTTCAGCTCTTTCCACAGATTGTCCATTGGATTCAGGTCTGGACTTTGACTTGGCCATTCCAACACCTGGATACGGACAAAGGAGTGTTTCAGTCTGTTAGTCCTACACTTGGGCAGCAGCAGTCTGTCCCTGAACAGGCTCCTCTGGTTGCTGATGACAGTGTGCAGAGGGTGACTGGCATCATCCATAATGTCCAGTAGTTTGTCCATAGTCCTCTTCTCCGCCACCGTCACCAGAGAGTCCAGCCTCATGCCGACCACAGAGCCGGCCCCCCTGATCAGTTTGTCCAGCCTGGATGTGTCCTTCCTGCTTGTGCTGCCCCTCCAGCACACCACGGTGTAAAACAGGACACTCGCTACAACAGTCTGATAAAACATCTCCAGGAGTTTCCTGCAGATGTTAAAAGACTGCAGCCTCCTCAGGAACTACAGCCTGCTCTGCCCCTTCCTGTACTGTTTCTCATCCAGTCCAGCTTGCTGTCCAGCCACAGACCA
>VUQK01042977.1:2318-17399 GCA_015106715.1 Bujurquina vittata
GGTCAAATTTTTTCCCCCCCATCTAACCCCCCCCCCCCCACCAGATATTTGTGACCTTACACCGGAACCAAACTCGGCTCACAAAAACTTGAAGCTATCAAAAAACAACAGGCGGGTGACCACGGTCGGGAAGGAACATCCATATGTTGACCATCCAGAAAGATTCTACTGCTGGAAACAGCTGATTTGTAAAAATGGCATAACTGGTCGTTGTTACTGGGAGGTTGAATGCCGGGGAACATTTGGGATAGCAGTGACGTACAGAGGAATTGAAAGGAAAGGAGATGGCCCTTACTGCTGGCTTGGGGGAAATGATCAGTCATGGAGTCTGGAACACACTAATCAGGGCTGGTTTGCCTGGCACAATAATAACGTTAAACGTGTGCCAGAACCCTCAAACACTCGCTCCTTCAAAGTTGCAGTGTATGTGGACTGGCCTGCTGGTATTCTGTCGTTCTACAGCGTCTCCGGGAACACTCTGACTCGCCTCCACAGTTTCCAGTGCTCATTCAAAGAACCTGCATTCCCTGCATTTAGGTTTGGGAATCAGGGTTCATCTGTGTCTTTATGTGAGCTTCAAGAAAGAGAGTCAGCAGATTAAAATAAATGCTTTAGTCAGTGGTGCACCTATGTGCCCCACAATTGCACATGTGGATCAGACTGTATATATATATATATATGGAGAAGAAGCCCATCAGCCACTGGTTGTGCAGCTTCCAGTCTGGCATTTCGACTGCAGATGTGATTGTTTTTTGGAGCCAGATGTGACCATGTTTAGATGGGAGAGTGTAATGCTAAGCTATAAGCTAAGGATGGCTAGCGTGTTTAGCAAGCTGCATCTAAGAACTGTACGGGTGCAATGCGATGAATCACTTTTGGAGGCACCCTCAACTGGATACACAGACCACACACACTCACTGGATTTTTGTCAGACTCAGTGGGAATCAAAGTTGCCTTTTGTATATTCGGCTTTAGGGTTTTTAAGTTTGTTTTTGTTTTTTCATTTTGTTTTTGTTTGTTTTTTGTAATTTTTTAAGCCATTTGGAAAATGTCGGTCCACCTTTTAGTTCTGTTCTTTTCTTTGATTTAGCCACACCCTCCTGTAGTTTGTCATTTTTGACTTTGAGCAATAAATGATCAAATCTGAGCAGCTATATGTTGTTTCTTTTTATTCTAGCTGAGCTGCTACATAGAAATAGGCACAGGCAGCTGCTGACAAGCAAATTTAATCTGTGTGCACACAAATATTTTAGACTACATTAGGACATATAAAACTGAGCAGCAAAATGTCACTGTTTTTATTGTTATAAGCAATTACTGTAGATAATTACTTGGTATCTGACAGAGTGACTCATGAAAATAGTTGTTCATTCATTCTCTGACAGCTGTTTAATCAACTAATTGCTGCAACTCAGTATGAAACCACATTGTTTGTGGTTGCTGGCAGATTGTGGTGACACATAAATAACAAAGGATGACTCAGGTAACACAAATAAAACAAAGACAAAGCATTCATGGTTAAAAATGTTTTAAAGTTAAATAGGCCACGGGTCCAGTACAGCAGAAAGCACAAAACATGGTGTGTAAATGTGGAACAAAGAGTCAGTGAAACTTTAACAGTGAACTTAAACCTTTGGCTAAAAACACTCTGACCTTAAACTAACTTTAAGTCACATGGTAAAGATGATACTAGATAAAAAGTATTTAACTCCAGTATGTAATTCAGAAGAGCTCATACTAAAGGTTGATTTTCTACAGCAGGAAGCTTTAAAGTGTATTTAAAGTGTTTGCATCTTTAAATGTGGCTTCCTCTGTGAGCCAGAAACTAAACAGCAGCTGCCGGAGAGATTCTGGTTTAATTTGGAGTGGCAATTAAAAAATCTGGTGAGTTTGTGCTGCATTGAGGTGCAGTCAGGAGGTGGATAAGGAACTGCTCTGGTTTCACACTAATTTAAAATCTTGCTTTGCCTGTTAAGCAGTTGCACCATAAAAGAGACATGAGGAAAAACACATGTATAAAACCTGGTAATAGAAAAAGAGACCAAATAAATGGGAAGTCGATGGTAAATTGAAGGAAAGAAAGAAAGATGCTCACTTTTACTGGAGTACATGAAGGCATCAAACATTAGATGACGCAGCATGTCGCCGCTAGGAGGCGTAGTGACATCATAGGTACGGGTAATGGGAGAAAAGTGGAGCAGAGATGATGGAGGTCGGAGAGCTGTGGACCCCCCTCAGAGAGGCCGAGGGGTGAAGCTTTCTGCAGAGCTGCTCTGGGCGAGCATCACCTCAGAGAAACCGCAGTGCAGGTGAAGGTGGTGAAATAATAGGAGGATTGAACTTTGAGTTTTCCTAGTCTGTGGGTTGTACTCAAGCTCAGTTTAATCTAATAAAATTATGATGAGATTTATCTGCTGTAAGAGTCCTGCAGCCTGACCACGGTGTACCCTGCCTCTCGCCCTCTGACACATGACCCATGACACATCAATGTAATTAAGATGTTAACTATCAATTTAAGGTGGAATGAAGGCTGTATCACACTCCAAGGAGGGGTGCCCATGCAGTCCCTGACAGAAGTTCTGTCGCCTATCCATGCTGTGGAAACAAAAGCTTAAAACCTGACTTTAAATTCATCCACTGGTTTTAGAAATGACCCATATGAAAGCTGAAACCCTCCCAAATGAGGTTTGATTTACGAAAATAAATTTGCTTCACTGCAGAAATATTGATCATTTAATGAACACAGAAAGGTCAGATTTTGGCAAGACAAAGGTTCTGTCGCCCACAGAAAGTAATGTGAAAATCAAACAAATAATTGACTTCAAATACAAAGATATGTTTCATAACATCGGTGAAGGACGTTGTGGTGCTATTAAAGCCATATTTAATATTTTGTGTGACTTCCATGAGCTTGAAGGACGGCATCCATGCGGTTCGACGATGATTCGTACAATTTATTGAGGAAGTCATCAGGAATAGCAAAGAATGCAGTCTTACATGCCTCCCAGAGCTCATCAAGATTCTTTGGTTTTGTCTTCCAAGATTCCTCTTTCATCCGACCCAAAACATGCTCAATGATGTTCATGTCTGGTGACTGGGCTGGCCAATCCTGGAGCATCTTGATCTTCTTCGCCTTGAGGAACTTTGATGTAGAGATGGATGTATGAGATGGAGCACCATCCTGCTGCAAAATTTGACCCCTTTTATGATTGGGAATGTAAGAGGTAGCTAATAATTCTTAATATTTTAAGTTATTGACATTGGCTTCCAGCTTGCAAATGTTTCGCACACCCCCATACTGAATGCAACCCCAGACCATGATCTTTCCACCACCAACATAACTGTTTTCTGGGTGAATCTTGGATCCATACGGGCTCCAGTAGGTCTCCTGCAGTATTTGAGGCGGCTGTGGTGTAATTCAACTGAAGAGTCATCTGAGAAATCCACCTCCTGCCACTTTTCCAGCCTCTATCCTTTTAGCAGGCTGTGGGCTTTGGCAAATGCCACACGGTTTTTTTAATTTCCTTTTGTTTAGTGCTGGCTTCTGGGCACTGATTCGGCCATGGAGGCCATTTCGAGACAGAATCCTACACAGGGACTCGAGGTGACCAGGCCTGGTGGAGCTTTCTGTGTTCATGAAATGATCAATATTTCTGCAGTGAAGCAAATTGATTCAGCTTTTTATATGGATCATTTCTAAAAGCAATGGATGAATTTAAAGTCAGGTTTTAAGCTTTTGTTTCCACAACATGGATAGGCGACAGAACTTCTGTCAGGGACTGCATGCTTTGTGTAAGCTGACCACAACCAGCTTTCTCGGCGCAGTTGTAACAGCAGCTTTTATCACTGATTTAGGCTGAAAAATATCTGAAAACTAAAATCAGCCTAGTCCAGGAACATAAACGTTTCTATCAGTTGCTCTGTGAATCTTGTAACCACAAAGGATAGAGTGCATCAGCTATCAGATATCACGCCGCAGGTGCTGCTGGAACGAGGAATCGGGCCAAGCGAGCTGGTTTCAAGCTACGCCTGAGAAAACACTGTTTGTTCCATTGTTCATCCTGCACACAAAAAGTGTGTCAACACAGGTATGCAAACAGGAACATTGTGACTCAGTTGTTGTCAGTCAGCCACACTCCTTGATGATTTTGTTTTATTTTCAGGTAAACACAAATGATCTGATCACTGATTGTAGAAAACATAACAGCCATTGAAGGTCAGACGGTGGGACGTGTTCAGTCTTACTGACTCCAAACTGAAGCAAACTGTGAAGCTGTGCACAGAAAACAGATCACCACCTTCTGTCGTGTCTGAGGAAGACGATGCTTTGATTGTGCTTTTCCTGAGTCTGTTTTGTCGTTCTTCTTGGTGTCCTGCTGTGGATATTTGTTTACAAGGATCAGGAACCCAATGAGTTAGATTGTTCGGTGGTCTAACAGGTTGAACCAGCATACCTGCACACACGCGTGGTTGGGCTGGTTTGGCTTCACTCTGCATTGTAAGTTTCAATTTCTCGCGAAGCTTGGACAAAGGTTTCGTTTTTGTTGTTCTTGTTGTTTTGGAGAACGGCACAGTATGAAAAAACCTTTGCTGTGCATGAGGAAGGATGACTCACCCACCGCAGACTAAAGTCTACATACAGGTACAAAGTGAGCTGAACCTGATCCAGTTTTCCGCCTCCAACCCCCCCTCCCCCCACCTCTGTTCTTCAGTGTGTTGATTTTGAAGTCGTACTCGTCCTGCAGGTCTTCAGCGTTCTTAATGTTTTGATCCACCACCTGAAAAGTCAAAGAACCATTCATTCAAAACAGAAGCAGGACCCCCGTTAAAGACAGAGCAGCTATGACGACAAGAACATCTGTGTGCCGATGATTTAAAAGTGCTTTATTCAAATCTGTCCAGACATATAG
Source organism: Bujurquina vittata (assembly GCA_015106715.1). Taxonomy (NCBI): domain Eukaryota; kingdom Metazoa; phylum Chordata; class Actinopteri; order Cichliformes; family Cichlidae; genus Bujurquina; species Bujurquina vittata. Next base: position 7,229 of record VUQK01042977.1, read on the forward strand.
AAATACAGTACATAAGGCAAATACGAGGCTTCAGTGAACAGCAGATGGATTCTGTGTCAGGTCTTTGCCCAATTTTTCATCTTTCTTAAGGGCATGACTTTCAGCTACTGTTCAGGTCCAACTCATCTATTTTTGCAGCCCAGTTTCCTCATATTTCTTCAAGGACCCACTGCACACCATGCTGACATAAGCCCAGAGTTAACAGCTCTTTGAGAATCACCTTGTTGGTGCAAAAATACTATGTCATGTCTCTCACACTGAGTTATCTTTGACATTTTTCAAAGATTCAACTAAAGAAATTAAATGAAGTTTTTATGACAGGCTGCAAGTAGTTTCTCCTCTCTGGCTGCCTGTTGATTCAATTGAAAATCCTCAGTCAAAATCTTGAGATTTTCCTTGACTCACATCCACTGCAGAGCGAGTTTTGCTTTCCTTCTTCTGAGCAAAGCCTCATGGTCCCAAAGTGCAGAGCAGCACAGTATAAAAACAGCTTTGCTGCAGCAGCCATCGCTCAGATAAACAAATCACAGTTTTTGATATCCTACATGATGCCGCGTGAACTCTATTCTTTATGATTGTTGATTCTTTCCTGCATTATTATCTTCATATCGACTGAACCTGCGCCTGATGCCTCACAGCTGCATAGGTGCATTGGATCTCTAAGAACTTAAGACTCTTTTGCTGCCTGCTTGCTGAGATCTGACGGATAAAACGAAGCAGAAGCCGGGCTCATTGCCATGGTAACTTGCTCTGGAGGCCTGCTTAATGTGTAGGTTTTCATTCCTGGGTTCAAAGAGACAAAACTTTATTATTACTAATGTAATATGACTTTTCCAGTCTCACCCACCGAAGTGCGCACACATTCATGCAGCGTTTTAATGCTTTTCCACTCACGCACACTCACACTACTGCGTGCTCTGCAGCAGCAGTTTGATGCCTTTAAGTGCTTCATATGTTTCTAATGGGTTAGTTTTGTCTTCCTTTGTAAAAATCAGCCACCCTGCTGCCAGCAGACTCTCAGGTCCACCATTGTTTGTTTTTGATTGGTCAGATCCTGGCCAAACAGTCGCTTAACCACCTTTGTGACTGTTACACTTGATGTTGTGGTCAAAGAAGCCAATAAGGGAAAGATATCCTGGCCCTGATTGGTCAGCAGGTGGTGGGGGTGTGTAATATGCTCCACCTTCATCACCATTAAGAATCTTGCCCCTGATGTTCAGTACTGGGTGAAAATGGAAAAGCAGAAAAACAGCAGTAGGTCATTGTGTTAATGATGTGCCTGGTTTCTTCCTGTTTTTTTTGGGGGGGGGGGCTGATTGTAGGGTTTTCTCTGTGTTATTGTAGGGTGTGGCTCGATGCGACTGCTGTGAGGATTTGGCGCCATATACAGTGGGGCAAAAAAGTATTCATCAGCCACTGATTGTGCAAGTTCTCGTACACAGAAAGATGAGAGAAGTCTGTAATTCCCATCATAGGTATGCTTCAACTCTGGAGGCAAAATGAGCAAAAAAAATCCAGGATTGTAGGATTTTTAAAGAATGTATTTGACCAAATACTTATTTCCCACCATGATTTACAAATAAATTCTTTAAAAATCCTACAATGTGATTTCCTGGATTTTTTTGTTCTCATTTTGCCTCTCATAGTTGAAGTGTACCTATGATGGGAATTGCGGACCTCTCTCATTTTTCTATGTAGGAGAACTTGCAATATTCTGACTAAATACTTCTTTGCCCCACTGTAAATGAAATTGATTTGAATTGTGTTTCTCTGGCAGTCGGTGTATCTGCAACGATCATAGAACTGTTTGTGAATTCCCCTTTGCCAAATCAGGTCAGTGGCTAAACCGAAAGCCAAAAGATGTGTGTGAGTTTGAGAAGTTGCAAAATCAGGAGTTTTACAAAAAGCCGAAAGTCACAGACGCAGAGGAAGAAGAAGCAGGATGTGGGAATTAGCAGCCGTGCCATTATTTCAACACTTTTGGAGCCTTCTGGTGCTTTAAAATCAAATTAAACTTTAACTCCATGCAGGAAAAATGAAGTTTCTGCTTCAGTCTGTTCATACATTATTCTTGTAGGTTGTTTATGCGATGCAGATGGTGTCTTCAGAGTAAAGATGGTCAGTCTTCAGGTCACTTAGTCAGTGTTGCCCCTTTTAGGCATGCTTATTTTAACATGTAGTCATGTGGGCTCTAACCTAATACCATAATTGCAGGCCTCGCTTTCATCAGCAACTCAATGGTAGCCTCCAGAAAGGCCTAACATGGCATGAAGCAGCGCTGGAGGTGTCAGAGATGTAGGGACTGATTGGGGCATTCAAAGTAAGAGATAGTTTAGGCATGTGCTGAGGATATAGTGGGTAAAAGATTTTGAAGATGGAGTAGCAGAACACAGAGAAGATTCATGCATGTAGTGAGAGAGACGATGCAGATTGTTGGTGTTACCATAAAAAGGAGGAGATAGTTATTTTTGACATCTCAGGGCAGCAGGCAACTAGACTGCCTCTAACAGTCCAAAAGAAGAAGATTCACTTTGCTGTCACTGGCGTCATCACTGCTCAGTAGTTGTACAGAACTGTGCAAAAGTCTTGAGCCATTCCTTATTTCTTTATATGTCGAGAGGAAAATGGGAAATAGGCACAGCAATTTATTGAAATGTTTAATTTCTTTAAGTAGTCTTCAGGAATTGTTCTCCAGGTTTCTTGAAAGTACATTCAAAGCTCTTTTTTGAGCCAAAAAAGTTCAAATGTGGATCCATCCCTCCATCAGACCTGCTGCTCAGCCCAGTTCTTGTGTAACATCAGCAGCATACCTCAGCCTTTTTTTCCCTGTTTCCCTTCATTAAGTATGGCTTCCTGACAGCCACCCTTCCACTCAGACCATTTCTGATGAGGCTACAGTGAACAGTAGGTCTGACACTTCCTCTTTTCCCCTCCACTTGTCCAGTTTCCTCAAATTCTTTTAAGGACACTCTGCACACCATGCTGAGATATGCCAGGTTTTCAGCTAGTTGGTCTGACTAATTGGAAGCAAAATATAAAAAATTAGGAGTGGATCAAGATATCTAAGTAGTAATTTTCTATGATGGAACATATGAGAACTTATATTACCTTTCAGATCCCATTAAGACACAGTTACATTATTTAGATCTGTGTTACTGAGCAACAACATGAGAGGTTGTCATAGTTTCATATGTTAGTGAGGGATCACTGATGCTAAATAACAGGTTTTTAACTCTTCACTAATTGTCTAACTTGAATTGATGTTTGAGGAGTAATAGTTTCATTTTTAAAAAGTAAATAAAATATTTATTTATTAATTAATTAATTTTTCTTTTAAAATCTTTATTATCATTATCATTACTATCATTACTGAAGGGGGAAAAATAGTAAACAAGATGTTTTAAAACAGCTGATTAAGCACCCTTTTATTGCAATGCAAAATTATATTTTTGATTAAAAAAACTGAAACATTATTCTTTTTTTAAATTAATCTTCTCGTAATTGATTATTATTTTCTTATTTTAAAATATTAAGTAAATTATTTCTAAATTATTTTTTAAAATTATTTCCTTTGAACCGCTTTAGACCACTTGAACTTAATAACGGGATATGTTAGGTTTCAGTTTCAGAGTTGTAGGCGCTCTCTTGCTTTCTCTTTCTCTGAAAACACGTGGTCACTGTGGGCTCTTCTGTTTACTGGATTTTCTCCCTCCGAAAAGCCGATGTCGTTTTGCTTGAAACAAAATTAAAAAGCTCTTGTGTACAGTGTCACGCTCTCAGAGTATGTAAAATTAAAAATCACATGTTGACTCTTAAGTTTATGCTTGCAGGGACAATTTTAAAGCAAAAACAACCTTGATATAGTTATCTTTTCAGGTCTTCTTATTGACTGTCAAGAATAGCCACTTTTCCCTCTTTGTGATTGGTTGTATCGGGTAAAGGGGCGTGTCTGGCATGAATTCTGAGCGGTGATTGGATGAAGGCATTTCCCTTAGTCGTGCTGCATTCGGAGGAAAAAGGTTGGGGCGCTGCTTGGCTGGTTTCTGGCAGATTTGGGAATTTAAACGTTTTAGAAAATACACCCCATTTCCTGTGGAAGCTTGTATACATTAACTTTACATCAAAGGTAAGTTAAATTAGTTACGTCTTCAAATGGTGGGCATTGTTTGGTCCAAATCGTCTCTTTAACCTTTATTGACAGCAGACGTGCTAGCAGAGCAGCTAAACTTGACTTTGCTATGAGGTAAAGTAAGCAAAAAAATGACTTCTGGAAACGCTGATAGCAGCTTGTGCGATGCAATATTTCCTTTTGTGTGTGTGTGTTTATTTGTGTATCTGTTCGTTGCTGTGGTATAGTGCAGATTTTAACTTTCCACACATTTACGTCCTTCACTGCCCACCATTAGAGGTCCGAAAGGTAAATAATTAGCTGACAACCTCATATAAAAGTGAGGCTCTTACTCCATTCGTAACACCAAGTGAATTATTTTATAGGCCGAACTGTCAACTGAGGCACCGACATTTAGAGGAGGTGTTAAGTCTTGTTCTGATAAACATTATCATAAGGGGCTCTGCTCGAAATCGTTAAAAAGACTCATTTCTGATCGGAGTTTAGTTAAAGAGACCTATAAAGGGCGACAGCCCTGCAGTAAGGGACCTGGTGAGCCAGAAAACCTGTGAAATAGATTTACTGGCTATGGAAGTCTTATAAATGTCAAATAATACATCAGTCTCATGTGGATTATTTAGGCCTTAATATGCCTAACGACATATTAAGATCTCTGTTGATGTTTAAAGCACTTTATAGAAATTTTTCAGACTGGTGCTGGAGGCAGACTTGTATGCTGACCTGTGCTGATCTTACACACTCTTTTACATTCAGCTTTGGCAGCTTGGAATGAGAAAAATACAGTTAAATAAAAGAATAACACTTAAAACAGCAGTAACCTTAATTTTATATCTTTAGGAGTAAAACAATCCTGTATTACTAATCTAATGAGTCCTGTTTTTTTTCCCATCCTCACAGATTAGACCTGTCTTTTATTTAGTTTCTGATTTGAAATCAGATTGTCTCAAAGCAGAACTGAGCCAGGAAGGAGGTGGAGTAATAGCTCAAAAGTTTGTGGAGTCAGCACTTATGATTTCATTTCTCAGGTTGTGTCCAAGTATCTGGTTTGCCTGGTCAGAAAACAGCTCTAGGGTGCTCTCACCTTTTTCTGTCTACAGTGATGGAAGGAGAGTCAGAGACAAAAATCTGCAAATTGAAAAAGATTCTGTTTAGGGCTTTAAATTAGTATGCAATATACGTGCCAATAAATTATTGTACATGATCAGTATTTGTCATTGTTAATAACCCTGATGGTTTTTCTTTAATCTTGCGTGAAATACCAGTGAAAAGTATATTAAGTTGAACCTTTTCTACTCATTTCCAGCTCCATATTTTTACTCCTGGACTCTACTAGAGCAGTGTTGCCGGATTCACAGATCAAAATAATCCTTATTTATCTTACACTGGGCCTCTAGTTCATCCTGGAGCTTCTGTGCCTGAAATGACCATATTTGAGATATTGTCTCTCTACGACATCATCAGGGTCCAAGAATAGAAAGAAATAACTGCCTGAAACCGTGAGTTTAGAGCAGTCTGATAGTACAGCGGTTACATGTACTGACCTCATTATTTGAACATCCACCACTGAAACAGGATGTTATTGACATAAAGTAGCTTTAAAGTCTGTTAACTGGAGTCACTGAGTGGAGGAAGACGCTGCGTGGCATTTTCCCCAAAACACTGGTTACTCCTGCTCATTAGTCAGAATGCAGAGTTTAGGCTCTCCCATCTTTTATATATAGTACAAAATCATCCTCACAAAGCTGCTCTTGTTTCTCAAAAGATGGCACAGTGGTGCCAGCTTCAGATGCTGGACAGCAAGTACCTGGAGCAGGTGGACCAGCTCTACGATGACTCGTTCCCCATGGACATCCGACAGTACCTGAGCAGGTGGATCGAGAGCATCGACTGGTAAGGAGTTAAAGAGCAGCGCTTTATTTTTTACTTCAGTGCTGCAACATAGTTTCTTAAATGGAGGTCAGCTTATTATTGAGTCACTCTTTGAGCTGTGCAGGAAGCTGCTGCAATGATTATGTAATTAGTTCTAGTGTGATCAGAAACTGTAGACTCACTCTTTATGTTGTTCAGTGTCCCAGCCTTTTGTTTCTACAGTTAAATTCTCATGAATATCCTTTTCCAGACCCCGGGAATGCTCCAGAAACATTTTGAATTATTCCGTATTTAATTATTATTTCTGTTTAGCTCTAAATATGTCTGCTTTCCTCATCATAATGATGATGTTTAACATCTCTTAAAACACCAAAACATTATAGTTAAATGTAAACAGAGGTCCACTTTTCAGCTTTAATCCCCAAATAATGCTGCTTCCTTACAAGACCAAAATCAGTTTTCCCAGTAAGCAGATATCTGTAAATGAATATGAATTGTAAATCTCTAATAGAAACATCAAATGTTTTTGTATATACAAGAAGTGGCTATTAAATAAGAAGACTTGCTTACATCAGTGTAAACAAGGTACTTTGCTGGTGTGGAATTATATGTATGCCAAAAGTCCTGTGCAAGTAAAACATAACCCTAAGCAAGTGATTTAATTTCGCGGTTGCAGTTATTCGTCGTCACTTGAGCAATTAAATTCAAGAACCTGCTGGTAGAGCTCAACAGCACAAAGCAGCCACCGCTCTCATGAGTGTGTGTGTTGCAGCGCTGCAGCAGATTCACACTGCTGAAGACTGTCCAAAACATTGCTGGAAACCACTCAGTAGCCAGAGTGATTGCAGAAATTTGTTGAGTGCTGGGTGAATTTTGCACAAAAATCCACTTAAAGTGAAGTTTGGCACAAGCTGAAGCAAACGTTGCTACGCTGGAAAACCCCAGGCTCATTGAGCTCCACAGTGCTGTATCCCTGATTCAGGGACAGGATACCGTTTTCATTTTTTTGCAAATCTGTGCTTTAGCTGCACAAAGTTAATTAAAATCCTCACAATCCTGGAAATCATTTAGAAACATCTGTTCATTAAAGGTGTATCCTAAACTATTGTGTTTTTATTGCACCATAACAAAAGTGTTTTAGCTAATGATACTGATAATTATGGACTTTCTCTTCAGAAAAGTGCATTAAGTTCAGTTTACTGGATAAAGTTTTTGTTGAAAACCAGTTTAAAGGAAGCTTTTAATGCTTATGTACCCCTTTGCTTAAAGACTTAATCTGGTCTCCTCAGGGACACAGTGGCCGTGCAGGACTCGCTGGCCACCGTCCGCTTCCACGACCTCCTCGCTCAGCTGGATGACCAACACAGCCGCTTCGCCATCGAGAACAACTTCCTGCTGCAGCACAACATCCGCAAGATCAAGAGGAACCTGCAGGTCAGAGCCTGGATATGAAACACGCCCATCTAAACCGGATTCAGATTCTTTGTGCAGCTTGTAAACGTCTGAGCGGTTATCTCTGCAGGATCGCTTCCAGGAGGATCCCGTTCACATGGCCATGATCATCTCCAGAAACCTGAAGGAGGAACAGAAGATATTGGCGATCGCGAAGAGCACCGAGGTAAAACCTGCAGCTCGGCGCACGAGCGGGCAAGTTTCTTTGCGTTGCCCTTTGTTAGTTTACATTAAATTACTCAGATTTTTGCTTTAAATCCACACGCTAAGATAGTTTTTTCTTGTTACAACTTAATGACTGAATATCCAAAAATGATCCTGACCCGGTGTGCGTACATACATCTGCATGCAGGGTTCCTTTATGAATCTGGAAATGTGCACATTTGCCTTCAGTCTGCAAGAAAAAAAATCAACCAAAAAAACTTTAGAATCACCTGGCCATGTATAAAACTGCAATTATTTTGGGAATAAGTTATTCTGATTTTAAGCGCGTATATTTGGCTCTCAATGTAACGTTTTTGGGACTGATACGTAACGGTGTTATTTGAAGCAAGGATAAGCTGCTTCTACTAACACCGCTTTATACATGCTAAGTTGCATGTATAAAGTCTGTAATGGGAAACTGGCTGAAATTTGATCCTCAAAGGTCAGATCAGTGGCTGGATTTAGTAGAAGAAAAGCACTCTGGGATAAAATTGACTCAGTCCTTGGAGGGCTAAAGCACATGCTCAGAAAATGTTTGTTTATAAGTTAAAATGTGTGAAAGCCCCAATTTCTCTCTTAGACTGCAGAAAGTACCCTCTGTTACCACTGTGTTTGTTTATTGTTCTTTCCCCTACTTTGTGTGTTTGTTTCCTTCTTGAAGGAAAAATGGGTAAAACATAAAAAAAGGCTGTATTAGAAGATGATTTTGACAACAGCTAGAAGATGAGCCTGGTGCCAACATGTAGGTACAAAGGAGACTTTTACTTTGAAAGTTTACCCAAAAGGCACTTTATCAAGTAACGTTTGTTTCTGTTCCTCTGCGTCACAGTCGTTTGAAGCGGTGCTGCTGAAACTATGACACAAGATTTAGGTCTTCAGATTGTGACTCTTGGAGTGGGAGTGAAGTTGGTTTGGTTGTAGTTTTTTATCAAAACTTCAATGAACATTGAATCTCTTTACCTACCTTTTGATTTCAGTTCAGCTTTTCTCTGCAAGGAAGTGAACCAGAAGAATCTTAAACCATTTTTATGAGGTGACATTAAAGCGCACGACCTTTTGTTTCTGCAGCAGGAGGGCGAGGGGGCGGTGTCAGCCATGGTGGTGGAGAAGCAAAAGCTGGACAACAAAGTGAAGGAAATCAAAGACCGAGTGCAGGTAAAGCTCAACACAGCACATGCAGGTTCCAGCTTGAATTTGGCTCTGCTGGAATGTCTTTAACGGGGGTCCTGCTTCTGTTTTGAATGAATGTTTCTTTGACTTTTCAGGTGGTGGATCAGAACATCAAGAATGTTGAAGACCTGCAGGACGAGTACGACTTCAAAGTCAACACACTGAAGAACAGAGGTGAGGAAATCAGCAGGGTTTGTAGAGAAGAAACTGGATCAGGTTCAGCTCATTTGATGTACATGTGTGTAGATTTTTGCCTGCGGTGGGTGAGTCATCCTTCCTCATGCACAACAAAGGTGTTTTCATACTGTGCCGTTCTCCAAAAAAACAAAACAAAACGACAAAAACGAAACCTTTGTCCAAGCTTGGCGAGAAACTGAAACTTATTCAGAGTAAAGCCAAAGCTCGTCTTGCAACAACAAATATGTTTGTCACAAGAGTGCATTCAGATCATGAAACTGCCAGACATGACAAGCTTTAAAAACAAAGACTAAAGCCAAACCAGCCAACCACGGTAACCTTCCTGTGTGCAGGCACGGTGGTTCAACCTGTTAGACCACCAAACACTCTGACTCAGGGGCAGACTGGCATACATTACTACCGGGGATTTCCCCGGTGGGCCGATGGGTTCGTGGGCCGCCGGCTGTTTAACTCAGTCCGTGGAGGAGCCATTGCCGCGCACTGCGGCCCCGGCCCGGCCCATATAGTCACGCTGCTGTTTAACGGTGCCTATTACCTCTCCCCCGCTCCAGTCAGGCAAATCGCGTGGCCGCGGAATGAGCCTGTAAACACATGAACGAGCATGCCGGCCAGCTGATGCGGGCTGACGGCATGCAGCGGAGATCAGAAAAAACTTGTCCCAGAAAATCCGGGCCGGACTACGAAAACATACAGCGGCTGTGTCACTTATTAATACAAGTAGTCACGAACTGTCCATACTAATGCCACATTAATTACATCTCCCTGTTTGTATCCCATGAGTGACAAGTCAAGAGAGAGACGCCAGTTGCACACTGACACTGCTGAGGGGGTCTAACTCATCATGTGATCCCTCCGCGACACTGTTGACACTACTGAAACGTGAAGAAAGTCCGCATTGCCATAAAGATGGAGCAGTCTAAGCCAGGGTCTAAACAAACGATGAAACGTAAAGGTGGCGCTGAAAAGCTGAGAGAGAAAAAAAGAAAAGCTCTCAAGGAAAGTGCAGCACATTACCACACCAGTCTCAAAGTACCTCCAGACAAGTGGAATGGACATACTGACAGCTCATCGGATGATTGTGGGTGCCGAATCGCAGCTGGAAAATATTAGCAGAGACTTTCAGGAAGTCAAAAGAGCAGCAGACACATT
>VUQK01042978.1:5649-15775 GCA_015106715.1 Bujurquina vittata
GTAAATTTCAATGTTGAGGCTTCCATCTTCCTCAATGAGCACCGCACAGTCCAGGAACAATAACCTGTTATCTCTGGTGTCCTCCATGGTAAACTTTCTTCTTGTGTGCAAGTCACGCCTTTGTTCAGGTGACCTCAGCAGGTCAATTTATAGAATAGGGCGAAGTCCCAAATTGGTTTTACCTCAAACCACTGATTGTAATGACTCGTGCCTTCTTTCAAGCATTGATTATACACATGAACAGTAGTGGATCACCACCACCCACTGGGGTTTAAGTACCTGCATCTCTGCACCTTTTTCAAGCTCCAGAGGAAATTTCATCATCTTGCCAAAGTGTAAATACACTTTTATACTTTTAAGGGTGTGGGTCATATTGTGTAGTGGTTTATTACATATAAAAATGTGATAAGGATTGTTCTCCATCTCCTGCGTACAAGAAAAGAACTGCAGCAAACGCTGCAGGTCTGAGAGAGACAACATGGAATGTAAGAGAACAGCTGAACAGTGAAACATGATGCACACCTACAATACACTAGTGCAGCAATACACTAGTGCAGCAATACACTAGTGCAGCAATACACTAGTGCAGCAATACACTAGTGCAGTAATACACTAGTACAGCAATACACTAGTGCAGCAATACACTAGTACAGCAATACACTAGTGCAGCATATTTACAATGTAAGATTAAAATTCTGCTTTGCTTTTAAGCAAAGATACCCAGAAATTACCAATAGGTGTTGTGAGTAAATGTAGTTTAATAGTAAATTCAGGTCAAATAGGTGGAAATTCCAGAGAATTCCTGGGGAGTTACGCCCTCGCAGGCCCTATGACTTTACTGCAGTTATGCAAACAGGGGTTTTATGGTTGCAAGTTACATACATGAGTCAACTGATATAATAAGCACACAACGAAATGTTAGCGTGCATGAATAATGCATAAAGTCAACAAGTCCTCTCTGCCTCCAGAGATAAGGCGCTGCTTGGTCTCTGCTGCTGCTTGTGTGTCGGGCTGCAGTGACCGGCTCATGCAGACTGCATGTGTTCTGCTTCCTCGCCTGCAGGGGGAACGCGTGGCGTGGGCGCTGCTCTGGTTTGCTCTGTAAGCTCTGCACTTGCCCCCATTCCCTCCTCTTTAACAAATTCTGGGAAGCTTTGAGAATAACTTTGACCTTCAGCGGGATTCGGTCCTTAAACCTTTAAAGGGAAGTTTGTAACAGTTTTCTCAGAGTTTCGTCACTCAGAGAATCTCCTAGTATTGAGAAGCGCTAAATCAGTCTGACAGGTTTTATTATTTCCCAGAATGCACCAGATCAGCCTCAGGACAGGAACGTTTTCAGTGATGGATCAGCTCGAGTGGGTGAGTAAAACACAAAACCGCTGTTACGAGCACAGCATGTAGCAGAGGAACCAATCCTGTGACTCTCTGTGTCAGACTTTGTGCTGGTGTGGGAGGAGCCACGGGCCATGCAGGAGGAGAGCACGGGTGCTAGCCCCGTCCATCACAAATGGAGGGAGGAGTTTCTGAAAAGACTGAGACACTCTGGACTTCTGCAGGAACAGGTGAGCAAAACAAACACAGGAGAGTCAGCAGTCAAACATGGAGGAGGTGTGATGGACGCAGCATCATTTGCCAAAGTAAATTTGTCATTACTGCAGTGTGAAAATCCTCGGAGCCAAAAATACAGCCCATCACTCTGATAACCTGCATGCTGAACTGCTGAATCCCAAACCTCCTCTGCCAGCAGCTCTGACACAACATCTGACACCAACTTTAACACTGCTCTTTAAATTGCTCCCGTTATGATGCCTCGATGATCGCCCGTGTAACCCATTCACACACAATCACACTCCGATCAGTGCATCGCCCTTCATCATCATACAGATGATGGAGGGTAAACTGTCCTCGTATAATAAACCCTGCTTTTGAGTTTGCATTTCACTCACTGCCTCTCAGTGTTGCCTGAGTGCAGCTGAAGCTTTATTTATACTGACTGCAGCATTTTCATGTGGAGGTGTTTGTGTAGCCTGGACTTGGTGATGGTGTTGGGTGAAGAACTCCTTGGAAATGAAATGAAAGGATAATGTCCTTCTTCTCTGCAGAAGGAAGTCCTTCAGACAAAGAAGAAGATGTGTTTTGCCCTCCTCAGTGCTCCGTGGAGCGTTCTCTGTTACTATGCCGAGGAGATCAGCCTCAGAGTCCCCCTGCAGGTACAGACCACGCCCTCTGTTGGTGTCCTAACACAGAGCAGCGTCCTTACAGTGTGCCCTCTGTCCTCCTGCAGGTGGTCACTGCTCCCATCATTAACTGGTCGGAACAGCTACTGTCCAAGCTGTCTCTTCCCAACCTTATGTCCCAGGATGTCCCCAACCCCCCACCTGACTACTACACTTGTCAGTTCAGGACCAACAAGCTGGAGAGGTACAAACACACTCAGCATGCTGTGCTGTGGGTCACCCTTCTTCTCCTTCTTCTGACCTGTTTTCTGTCTGCAGGTTCTTGGGCAGTGACAGCAAGGACACGTTCTTCAAGACCACTCAGAGACACCAGGTGGTGAGTTCAAACTCAAGAGTCGACCTATGAGCTCTGTGACATTATGGGTGCAGAGAGAAGAGGTGCAGAAATACCATCAGCTGATCATCATTTCTCATCTACATCTACTCTCGATTTAGTAAAAGTTCTGATAGAAAAGCTGGAGGTAGTTTTCCACCTGAATTTCCTTCTTGGACGTTCTACTGAAGGGAAGTTTGTGTTCAGTGGCTTTCGGCAGTGTCCTGTTGTCCAATAGAACAGACTGAAACAAACTGTCTCGATTCAGAGGAGGGTGAAAGGCGAGGGAGAGCCCTCCGGCCACAGGGAACTCGTTATCTCGCTGTCCTGCAGGTATCTTAAAAATACAGTTAAATTTTGATCCCCAGAAGATAGCGAGGGCAAAATAATTCTTAATATTATTTTTTGCCATATTTGATTAAAGTCATTAAAAAAAAGAATCAACATCTAAATATTTAATTATTTAAAGAAAAGTGAAAGAATGAATTTAACCTCCTTGATTTCATTTCTCCCGACACCTCATTAACGCCTGAACCGTGAGCAGGTTTAGCTTCGCTAAACTGGACTGAGCGTCACCTGCTCCTTCCTGACTCCTCTGATTGGCTCAGAGGGGGAAAACCCCACGACCTCTCAGACTCAGGATGTTTCAGTCAACAGGCGGATGCTGCTGGCGGCAACGCCTCCTCCTCAAACAAACTCTGCAAACACACACACACACATACACAGATATATACACACACACACACGCAAAGTGCCTTCAGCTGGTTTGATTTGGTGCGATATAGTTTGAAGTGTGTTTAGTTACTTTCTGAAACACAGAACGCAGTAATCAGCTCAGCCTGTACGGTATGTTACTGTGACCTGTGAGGTTTATAAAATAACATTTCAAATGATCTAATACAGTCGTCCCCAACCTTGTTTGAGCCATGGACCGCTTTAGCATTAGAAAGTATTTCCACAGACCGGCCTTTAAGGTGTCGCAGATAAATACGCTACAACGCTCTCTGGTTGACAGATTTTTCATCCAAGCTGAGTGAAAATGCAGCTGATGTTGGTGATGATTTTATTGGAATTATAGGAAAAATCGGGACCTGCTGAAGCCGTCTGACTATAGCGAAAATACAATTTGTGCCACTTGGATTTAGGCGATTTTTACTGCCTAAAGTGCATGAGAAATCCAACTCACCATAACGCTGAATCAGTGTGAGCCCTCAGCTTGTTTCTCTGCAACTCATTTTTCCAAGCCTGTGTGTTGTGTGGGTTTGGCACACACACACACACACACACACACACACACACACACACACACACACAGTCATAGAGAGTCATAGACAGATGGAACAGAGAAAATCCGCCAGCCTCACACAAGTAAAACTGAAAGCTGCGGACCGGTACCAAATGACCCACGGCCGGGTACCGGTCCGGGGCCCGGGGAGGGATCTAATATATATTTTCTGCACCCTCAAACACTAACGGTACCTCAGCCAGGTGTCAGTTTTGTGGCAAAAATGTGCCCTTTGAGAAGCTTTTATTATTTTTCTGAAGCTTCCGGTACAGCAATATCTGACAGCATTTATGAGACTGTATTGGACAGTAAAACAGTAGCACTTCATTTTATGTGTCTGTAATGTCCTTAAAAATCCTGGAAAATAACACAAAATGTGATTACAGCTTCCTTTAAATCGGCCAATAGGAGGTTCTGAATGGAGGAGACACCAACATGTCCGCTATTAGCACTTCAAAAGACTTTAAAGCCTGTTCAGAAACATCATCAGCGTAACTTATTTAAAGTGTCATCAACTTCTGTGCATGAAAGTGGGCTCAAACATCAGAAGTTTGTTTTAAAAAACATCAGTACAAATGTAAGACAAGCAGTTTGTGGTGTTCTGCAGGGCAGTATCCTGGAGGCCCTGCAATTCCTATTAATCCTTAAGGTTTTGGAGAAAGAGCCACATTTATCCCTCTCATAAGCAGTCTTTCAGTAGATATGGTTATCCTAGCTTAGCATGAGGACTCAAAGGATGGAGAATCCGCTTCTCAGTTACTTTAAAACCCTCTGTGCCGGCAGCTGTATGAGATCTTAGCCAGGACTCCATATGGTTCGGTGAAGAAGGGGGAGGTGGGAATCGACCGACTGGTGAACGAGCAGGTCTTCACTGCTGCCTACCCGCTGCACGAGGTGAGCTGTAAACCATGATCCCTGCTCTAAATCTGTTTGCTGTCCAGCCTGAAAACCACGCTTATGTTCAACATGTTTGCAGGGAGATTTCCAGCTGCCGACCCCCCCAGTCACTGCCGACAGTTTAAGTCTGAGGCAGACCTTGTATGCATACTGGGCCCAGTGGTCCTGCTGGAGACGCTACCAACCCCTCGACCACATCAGGGAGTACTTTGGAGAGAAGATAGCACTTTATTTTGCCTGGCTAGGTAAATATAACGATAATACTTCAGACAGCTCTCAATAATAACTTACAGCTATTGTTTGAGGAGGAGCATCTCACAGTATTTGCATGTAGGCTTCTACACCGGCTGGCTGCTGCCAGCATCTGTCGTTGGGACTCTGATCTTCCTGATCGGCTTTTGGCTCGTGACCACTGATGTTCCAGCGTAAGTATAAACTCATTATCAGTGTTCCACTTTAAAACCCATCACTATTTCATTTCAAGGTGTTCACAATTGTCCTCCTATCATTTATGATGCCTTTTTCATGTGCCCGTGGTAATCCAAACGCGTGCTAATCTAATCATGTCTGTGTGTTTGAATTTGCAGGAAGGAGGTGTGTAACAGTGGAAGCAGCTTCAACATGTGTCCCCTCTGTAATATCTGCGAGTACTGGAACTACTCCAGCATCTGTGTCACCTACAAGGTTCAAACATTTTAATCCTCTCTAATTTTATGAAACAGACAGTTTGACGGCTGACGGGCCGGCTTTTATTTCATTCCTCACAGAAGCTTGTTTTCCTGCTCACAGTTTGAAACAATACCTCCAGGAGAGAGTCCATTCTTATCTCTGATTGGATGGCAGCTGTCTTTGCGTCTAGACTCAGTAACAGAATCAGCTGTTTGGCTTTGGCAGAGAAGATTTGACACGTTTTTCATGGGCACAGCCAACATACTCAAC
The DNA here is from genome assembly GCA_015106715.1 of Bujurquina vittata. NCBI lineage: Eukaryota > Metazoa > Chordata > Actinopteri > Cichliformes > Cichlidae > Bujurquina > Bujurquina vittata. Next base: position 11,321 of record VUQK01042978.1, read on the forward strand.
TCTGCTGCTCAACCCACAAACGCATTTTCCTTATGAATGTGGCTCCATATAAATAGGTTTCCTATGAGATTTAATGCTACGAAGCATTTTAGCAACTAAGAAAAAATCCACCTGCTGCAGGACCCGTTTTTACAGCAGGTTTCTGTTTATCAGCAAGCCAGGAATCCTCTTTTTGAATATTTAGATATGTTCTTGTTTGGAAATGAAACAAGAGAAATGTAAGCACACCGGGTCATCATTCCTTGAATCACTGATTTTCTGTGCAGTGAGCGGCTGTAAAGACCTTGGCTACTTTGCCAAGGATCGGGCCGCATGTTGAAAGCGAACATCTTGGTGCCAAATACCTCACTGACCTCCAGAGGCCTGGAAGAGGTCAGACCTCTGAAGGTCAGCGCACAGAAGGCAGGAGTGGTCGCAGTGTTGTGGCTCATCAGTGAGCAGCAGAGTGAGCCTCTTAGATTCTGTTTATTGGAGTAAATGCAAGTATCTGTTTTTCTAAAAGCTCGGAAACGTGTTGTTTTTCATGAGTACCTTCACCTCGGTTCCTGTCCGGTTTGTGTTTATTCACCTTAAACAGCCACTGATAACTTGTGAGCCGCTCAGCCTCTGCCTGTCTCACAGCTCAGCAGCAGCTAAAGAACTTTAGACGAAAGAATGCGAGTTTCTTGTTGCCAGCTGTGTTGATGGTTGAACTTTGCAGCTGTGGCATGAACATGTGTTTATCCATCATATCCATTACCCTCCCCTGCTGGTGGCCTGTGTCTGAAAGCCTCAGTGACCCCTGTGTGCGTCTGTGTAGGCAGGTCTCCTGTTCGATAATGGAGGAACCGTTTTCCTCAGCGTCTTCATGTCTTTGTGGGCCATCACGTTCCTCGAGTACTGGAAGAGAACGTGTTCGTCCCTGTCTCACCGCTGGGACTGCTCCGAGTTCGAGGACATCGAGGTGCGATGCCAACACACCTGCCTCACCTGCTTTTTGTGACTAAAGTGCAGTATTTGTTTGGGCTTTTGTGAAACTGGGAATTTCCCTCCTTCGTGTCTGACAGGAGCGACCTCGTCCAGAGTTCACTGCCATGGCACCAATGACCATGAGGAACCCAGTGACGGGAGCGGAGGAGCCGTACTTTCCTGAAAGTAAACGCTTCAACAGAACTCTGACTGGCTGCATGGTCATCATCATCATGGTGAGTCTCCTGACCGCCACAGCAGGGAGCAGATTCACTGAACTGTGGCTTTCCACCCAGACTAAAACCAATGACTGAAGGTCCAGACACGTCTCAAACTGTTGGTGCCTTGTAAGAGAAGAGCTAACATTTCCCTTGCCAGCAGAGGTTTGGGTTAGGGTTAGACAGACAGCCTCTGACAGACCACTGCTGAAATTCTCACAGCAGCTCCTCCCATAGTCACAGAAAACCCTGGCAGCAGCGTTTTTACCCCCAACTCCAACACTGGAACTGGCTCTTGATCGGGGTTTAGCACTGACAGGGGTAAACTTTGGAACCACTAACCTCGGGGGACTATTGGGGGTGTGTCCCAAAATAAAAACAGAATGCAATGATTTGCAAAACTCATAAAGCCATATTTTATTTTATGAATTAATAGAACTGGCAGCTTGCACATGTGGAAAGGTTCCATCAGTGTTTCTGCTCTCTTGTGAATAAAGTTTATGAGTTTATGAGATTTGCAAACTGTTGTATTCCAGTTTTATTTCCATCTTCCACAGCGTCCCAACAACATCACTTAAATTTGAGCATGTGCTCGAACCCAGTCTGCTGTTTACCTGTGAGGAGGTTAATTAAGGTCATAGCATATTTCTGTCCCACATGATGAAGTTAACCAGTTGATGTGCATCTATATTTATTAATCTGTCTTTATCTCAATCTGCAAAGTGAAATCATGTTAAATATTAGTTGTTTGAACTTGTGTGCAGGTTGCCGTGGTGTTGATATTTCTCACTGCCATCATTTTATATCGCACCATCCTCAGCATCATCATCTACAAGTCCAGTAACAGCTTCGTCAGCTTCTCTGTGAGTGAACCGCAGCATGAGCGCCTTCACATTTTCACGAAGCTTCGCTGACGAACTCACTGTGCGTGTGTGTGTGTGCGTGTGTGTGTGTGTGTGTTCAGGCTGGGAGAATAGCCAGTATTTCAGGGTCTGTGTTGAATCTGTTGGTCATCCTTTTGCTGTCCAGGATTTACACCGCACTGGCCCACATCCTCACCCGCTGGGGTGAGTCACCCTCCACACCTCAGCCTTGTTTAAAGAACCTTTCTTTAACTTATTTTTTAAGGGAAGGTCAGCAGTCAGTTATTTGGCACATCTAAGATCTTTTAAACATGTAACTTCTTTAATTTCCCTGACAGAACTCTCCCAAAGGGATTAATAAAGTGAATCTAATCTAATCTAATCTAATCTAACAGAAACTGCTATAGTGGTGAAAAAGTAATATCCATGTTTTATACAGTATGTTTTGCCTTTATTGAGAAACTTTGGCTTTTTTTAATAGAAAAAAAATAGTATTAAAACCATCTGGGTTTTAAAACTCCTTCTTTGTTTAAATGAAAATAAACTTTGTTAGTATTGCACAGAGAGTCCTTTAACCTCTGACCAAAGACAGGTGACGTGCGTGAAGTTTGTGACAGTGAGGCACTGACTCGTCTAGAGTCAAATGTCACATGAACCCAAAATAGAAGCTTATATTTTAAAATTAATTATGCTAATGATTAATTATGCTTTAATCAACTCCATACTGTTCAACAATGATGGCAAGAAAAACTACATATTTAATGTAAGGTAAAACGTTTTTTTGGAGGGGGGGCTGTCTTTTTAAAGATTTATTTTTAAACGTATTATCTTTTATTTGAAGATGAAATCCATGCGCCTTTCCTTCTCACTTTGGGGCAGCAGTGCTGCAGCACTGTTGCATCACTTTCTACCTCACTCTATATTTTCACTGTGTATTTGCAGCGTGCACAAGACCGCACACAAAGAATGAGCCTGTCACACATTCATTAGGTATATCACACAGACTGTGGAGCATCGGCATGTGCAGCGCATGGTTAATCAAACATGTATTTTGGCGATATAAACAGAGACAGCAATGGGCATGCGCCAAGCGCCTGCTTCATTTATTGTATGTGACACAGCGCCCCCAGAGGTGAGCCACAGCGCTGCACTGGCTCACCCCGCAGTTCTTCCATGTGTTTGAACAGGCGATGGGTAAATTCTGCGATTTTGACCATTAACGTTTTGAAATAATTCAGAAAACAGTTTCATAAAACAGTTTTATAGAACAGTCATGTGGTCAAATGTATTTTCTCTTATCATGGTTAGTATTTTACTTGTCATGATGACAGGGGAGGCACTGCCTCACCTGCCTCCTCTGACCGCACGTCACTGATGTACACACACCCAAACCCAGTGATGGCCGGAGCCTCAGACATCACGTGTGTGTGTCTGTGTGTGGTGTTAATGTTGGTGTGCTTTAATTTGATTTGTTTTTTCGTGTTTCTGTGTGTGTTTCTGTCAGAGATGCATCGCACGCAGACTAAATATGAAGACATGTTCATCCTCAAAGTTTTCATCTTCCAGTTCATTAACTATTACTCGTCTCCGGTTTACATCGCCTTCTTCAAAGGCAGGTGAGAGCTGCTGCAGAGCGGGCCGTACAGGTTCAGCTGACCTTCCACACGTTTTTCCTATGGAAATGTTTTATTATAAACAGCTGAAGCATCAAGGCGCCTCAAAGACAGGACTAAAACTGTAAATGTTAGTCTTAATAAAGTTGATGACCTCGTGTTGTAACCTTCTGATTGGTTGTTTGTTTCAGCTTCATTGGTTACCCGGGAAATTACAACACTCTGTTTGGAGTCCGCAATGAAGACGTGAGTTGATGATTACGATCATGTGATTATAAAGAAGTATCAGGTCCCCTCAACCAACAAGAAAAGTGACTTCATAAAACTACATGGAAAGTTTGGAAAGTTTTTAAATGGTTGTATTCAGTTGGTCAATATGAGTTGAACTGCATTGCCATCAACCTCTGGGTCCATTTTCAATCACAGCCTGTCAGAGGTGGGAACTAACGAAGTACAAATACTTCGTTACTGTACTTAAGTAGATTTTTTAGGTATCTGTACTTTACTTAAGTATTTATTTTTCTGACTACTTTTTACTTTTACTCCCTACATTTTTACCCAAGTATCGGTACTTTCTACTTCTTACATTTTCAAAACAAACTCGTTTCTTTTGGTTTACGGCGTCAGTGAAAAGTTTGCATTTCCGGTCTGTGCGCCGTCAAACATCAGTCGATCTGAGCCGCCGTGATTGGTTCCGATGTGTTGCAGTGTCTGTGTGCGTCCACACCGAGCGACAGTGCGGGGCAGAGGGCACAGACACACACACACACACACACACACACAGTAGAGGGAGGGGCTCCCGCAGAGCTCGCT
>VUQK01042979.1:13029-33731 GCA_015106715.1 Bujurquina vittata
TTGTTTTCTCTTATCATTTGAAAGAGAATCTTTTTTTTTTTTTTTTGCTTGTTTGGCTGAAAAAGAAAAATGACAAAATTGTTCCACTGACCTTTTGCCCCCATATGTGAGAAAATAACTGAAGAGGACACAGAAAACAGCAGCTGTTATTTAAGGGAGCCGTTTCATGTGTACTGCCCTATCACCATTCCCTGTCCCCAGGCTGCCACTGTAAATAAGAATGTGTTTTAAATTATTCACCTGGTTAAATAAAGGCGACATTGACTTGCTGCACCATCCTGTGGTGCAAATTGGTATTACATCAAAGTACGGCACGGCCCTAGGTTCACTTCTTTTGATAGCTCTTCAGCACTGCATAGATGTTTTGGACAAAGGCACAGCAGCTGTTTCCTCACATTCTGTTGATGGCTTTAGTTCATTTTGAAAGGATTTTAACTATTTGCAAAAAAGTACCTTTAAGGAAATGTTTTTAATGTTATTTAAACTTCCTACAAGCTGCGTCAGAAGCTTTGCAGGTTGGGTATCTGTCCATTCTTCTACATTCTGTATTATGTGAGTGCGTGTGAGCGTGAGTTTGAATATACATATGGCCTAAAGGTATTGTCTTTTCATAGTGTTTATAGATAAGGCAGCAATAGGTCAGCGAAAAAGTGAAAAATCCGAAAAAGAAAACATTTATTTGGCTGCTTTTAGCAAACTCGTCCAAATTTCACTGTAAAAATGACTGTTAAATGAGAAGAATTCATGTATATTTATTTTATATCCTCTATTATAATAAAAACCTCTTTTGTCTGAATCTGTTTCACTTGCACGGTTGGCGGGAGAGTGTAATACAGGGCAGCAACGTTGCAGCTGTTAGTGTTCACCACTTGGTGGCACCCAAGGGTGTTATTTTTTAGACCGTAGAGTCTAAGTGCTGCTGTCAGCGCTACAGCACCATCCTCTCAGTTCTGTATTCACAAACCTGTGACTCAGTCGTAATGTAGAATTTTTTGCTCGTCAAGTTTGCACCCATATTCCACACACCGAATGACAGCACGAGTCAAAGGCTTGGACATACCTGCATATCAAGGTCTTCTTTCATACTATAACCTCCTTATGATGTTGGTGCTTTGTGTGTGTGATGTCCCAGCAAACTTGGGTAGGTGGCCAGTCCGTCACAGGAAGTACTATGCTCGCCTTCGGACTGTGGGAAGATTTTGCAGTACCCACAGAGATCCCACACAGACGCAGGGAGAACGTGCACCATGGAGGTTTGACCTAAGGATCCTCTTGCTATTGAAGAACAATTAATAACCACTGCAAGACACAAATGTCAGTCAGTTTGGGAATTTTAATGGGTATCAATTATACTTATTTCATGCTCCATATTTTGGTTCTACTACAGTTGCTTTGCATGATTCAAAGTTCATAATAATCCTCCTCTGATACTGAGTCTTGGTTTGTGAGGTCCTTGTGCTGTGTGTTTTAACTGTTGCCGTCTTGATTTTTTTGAAGCAAGCAAGGGGTGGATCTGTGAACCCACATGCTCACTAGCTATAGACTTGTAAATGGCATGTTGTGAGCCAGTGAGCATGCACAGAATAACCAAAATTTACAAAAGATTATTACAGTGCTGTAAAAAAGCATTTTAAAGTGGAAGCCATGAAGTGGTCAGCCCTGTAAAATCAAAGGGGGGTAAGAGGATGCTGAGGGTCATAGTGCACAGAGGTCACCAACTTTCAATCACTACAGACCTCCAAACTTCATGTTGCCTTCAGATAAGCTCAAGATCAGTGTGTAGAGAGCTTCATTAATGGGTTTCCATGGCTGAGCAGCTGCATCCAAGCCTTCCATCACAATGCAAAGTGTCGGATGCAGCGGTGTAAAGCACGCTGTCTCTGGACTCCAGAGCAGTGGAGACGTGTTCTCTGGAGGGATGAATCACGCTTCTCCATCTGCCAATCTGATGGACGAGTCTGGGTTAGAAGGTTGCCAGGAGAATGGTACGCTTCTGACTGCACTGTGCCAAGTGTAAAGTTTGGTTGAGGTGGAATCTGGTGTGGGGTGTTTTTCTTGGGTCAGCCCCTTAGTTCCAGAGAAAGGGACTCTTCATGCTTCGGCATACCAAGACATTGAGGGAACAGTTTGGGAATTCCTGTTCCTGACCCAGGTCACATTACTTTCAAATATTTTGACTGCTTGCCAACAGAATTTGCTCAGAATTGGCACAAATACTGTCCACAATAGAGAATAATACATAAAAATATGAATATTACATGAATATGAATATATTTGCTACACCACATCCCTTTTCCTATTGGTGGAAAAATGCAACCAATCAAAAAATTATATGATGTGTGGCATTTGGTTGCTGAGGAACAGGTATAATTGAGAGATTTTAGCGTGTTTGGAGGGTGGAATTGTGAGGGCCTGTGAGGGCGCCCTCTGTCTATGGTGGCTGGAACTGCTTTTTGGGACGGCATAAATATTTGTGTAGCATCTTATTGTGACACCTGATTGTTCTGGGAATAGTTGTACAAAAATGCCTGCAGCATTCCTGCATTTTAATATAAATAGTTCTGTATAATTTAATTTTGTTGTTGCTATATTTTATTTAGATTTAGAAAATTACAACTTATACAAATGGTTTGTTAATTATGTTTGTGGTTTTCACAGTAAGCAAAAAAATCTAACTTTTTCTGTTTGAATTTTATGGGTTTTGTGTGTGTGTGTGTGATTTTAGGTTCACGTATGTATCTCACGTATGTGAGGTTGTGCTGGAAAAAAAGATACCTAACAAGCCAAGGTAAACAGCCTTTAAGGTGAAATATAACAGTAAAATCAAAAGTAGTCAGAAGTGGCCAAATATAACTCAGATTCCACATGGGAAAAAACGTATCAGATATTTGGTACGCAGTTGTGGAGCCAATAACGGAATCAAACTGAACATCACTTGCATCCGATCCCCATTCTGGATTTGTGGCTGCTTGAATTTAACATGTGAAACTCCATTTAACAGATATTTTTTTGAGCAAATCAGCATCATCCTCCTTTGTTGCAGTGAGACGTATATCACTGTTATCCATGGATATGTAACATCTGATTGGGATATGATCTGGATACAAGACTATATGACAACTCGACTCTCAGTCCAGTTGCTCAGTTCCTCTGTTATCATCCACCTGACAAATCACATATTTTCTCGTTATAAGAGATAAGGCTTTTACCAAAAATGAAAATGACCATAAAATGAAAATTATTTATGGCTTAGAGAAAAGGACCTGTGTGTTTTCTCGGTGATTCAGTGATTGGAGAGTGAGACGGACATCATTAAAAAGCGCCTGCGGGTTGGCGAGTTTGTTATGCCCGGCACCACTTGTTTCATATTTGTATGCATATTTGCCACACTTCAATGTTTCAGATCAAACTCGTTTTAATATTAGAGACAGATCACGCGCGTAAACATCTAAGTGTGACAAATATGCAGAAAACAATGAAATCCTTTTTCACAGCAGAATAGGCTCAGTTTCCCAGACATGGATTAATCCTTGTCTTGGACTTTTTCAGTGATGATCTTCGTTGAATTTTCCTTTTAGTCTGTGACTAGACTTAATCCATGTCTGGGACACTGGCTGATAATGTTCAGTACAGTCCCAGAAGTTATCAGGAAAGTGTTTACAGACTGTGGGGGAGAGGGGGGTTTCCCAAAGACCCTATTCTACCAGAAGTGTTTTTGCAGCTGCAGGTACTGCCCCCTGGTGGCTATTAAAAACAATGTAAGTTTACAGTAAGGGACTAATGCAGTGTGCTGGCCTCACTTATCACCTGTATTCTGTGCACTGCATGTGTTAAACATTGGTACCAATTCAGGAACAGATTGTGTATCCATGTCGTCTTCTTCTGTGTTCTTTACAGTGTCTCTAAGCAAAGTTAGCAGCAGTAATGAATGCAGTGAAGAAGAAAATTCTACAACAGGAGAATGAATAAAAATGCACTAGAACCACTGCATACTTGTACTGGTGCTGATACAAGTGATGTGGGCATAACACATGGAACTGTCTCAGTTGGGTTAATTTTGGTAATGGTTTTTCTCTTTGTCTCAGTTTTACTTCCTTTGTGTCCTTTTCTTTTTGATTTGTTTCCGCTGTCCTCCCAGGTGTTACCTCTCCCCTTGTTATCTGATGTGTGTATGTATTGTCTGGGTCTCCCCTTGCCCTTTTGTGTGTTGCCTTGGCCTGTGTATCATAAGTGTTCTGCCATTTGGATTCCCTGCTATGCAAATGTTTTGGATTTATTCTTTTTCCTGTGAGATATTAGCGAAAGCTAAGCTTTGAGTTCAGCCAAAGTCCTTCACATAAAATATAAAATACTCACTTTCAAGCTTAGTAGAACTGTATAAACTCTACTGCCCTATATACTGTGGGGTGGCTGTTGCTCAGGAGGTATACCTAATCACCCAATGATTGGAAGGTCGGCGGTTCAATTCCTGGCTGCTCCAAGCCACGTGTCAAAGTATCCTTGGGCAAGATACTGTTGCTCTCCAATGCAAGCGTTGTGGAGGATGAATGTGTGTGAATGTTAAACAGTAAGCACTTAGCTTAGTTACATCACACCCATTCTGTATGAATGGGTGTGATTGGGTAAATGTAAAACGTGTTGTATAAGCGCTTTGAGTGCTCAGACAGAGTAGAAAAGCTCTATAAGAACTAGTCCACTGTATATTTGCATGTTTCCATAAATAGCTGCACCTCCTTTCTATTTTCCTAACAAAATATAAAGAAATGAGGGGTTGCTCGAGACTTTTGTATAGTACTGTACCTGCACAGCATCCTGCCACAGCTTTTAGTGAGCATTTAGTTTGTAACTTTCAGCAGTGATGGACACTATCAGAAAAGCTTTGATTAATCAGACTAAAATGTAATGCTTTGTGGATAAGTTACGACTGGATGAATGGCAGGCAATCAACGTGACCTAGTTAACGACCCTGCTGGTGTTATAAGGTTACACACACTTATTACACTGGAGTGAATGTCTTTGGATGATCTAAACATTAATATCAACCAACAAGACATTCCAAAGGATGCGTCAAGTAAGCTCTACATTCAGTTCTCCTCACGGGCTGCTGGTGTGAAACCGCTGCAGACATGCTGAGACTTGGCATCAGCTGCACGAGTTCTGGCAGAGGCCCTGGATTGACAGATCAGCCTGCGGTGTTACTGCTACCACTTGAGGGAAATTTATGACTTGGCTTAGAGAGGACTCAGCAGAACGTGTTAACACAGATGGCCCCATTTCCTACTTCAGGTGCTGCAGCAGCTACCAAAGAGCAGGTTGACCCCACATGTGTAGACTCCAAGTTAAAGCCTAGCATGGTCACCTCTGGAGTTTCTGAATTTGCAACTAGCATTTAAGAGCTCACATTTAGTGCAGGAAGAAACACTTTGGTATAATTAGAATGATCAGAATCAGCTTTGGTTTGGCAGTAATTCTGTTCAGCACCAACAACATGCAGGCACATGTAACTGACAGAGCATGACAAAACACATTGCATAACTTACTGTGACAGACATGGCATGCTGTAAACATGAGTGATATACAGTGTGATCTGGCATTAAATAAGCATGTAACAGAATGTACTTAAGCTAAAAGGGTAAGTCCGGTAAAACCTGGCCAGTAAACCTTGAGTACTGGAAGAGGCTCTTCAAGGCCAACAGACCCAGCATAAAGAACCCATTAGCCCATACACACACACACACACATATATATATATATACACATATATTTATACATACACACACACTGCTCAAAAAAATAAAGAGAACACTCAAATAACACATCCTAGATCTGATCTGATCCTCATTGAATACTTTGTTCTGTACAAAGTTGAATGTGCTGACAGCAAAATCACACATAAATCATCAATGAAAATCAAATGTATTAACAAATGGAGGCCTGGATTTGGAGTCACACACAAAATTAAAGTGGAAAAACACAGTACAGGCTGATCCAACTTTGATGTAATGTCCTTAGAACAAGTCAAAATGAGGCTCAGTATCGTGTGTGGCCTCCACGTGCCTGTATGACCCCCCCTACAATGCCTGGGCATGCTCCTCATGAGGTGGCGGATGGTCTCTTGAGGGATTTCCTCCCAGATCTGGACTAAAGCATCCGCCAACTCCTGGACAGTCTGTGATAATGTGATGTTGGTGGATGGAGCGAGACATGATATCCCAGATGTGCTCAATCGGATTCAGGTCTGGGGAACGGGCGGGCCAGTCCATAGCTTCAATGCCTTCAATCTTGCAGGAACTGCTGACACACTCCGGCCACACGAGGTCTAGCATTGTCCTGCATTAGGAGGAACCCAGGGGCAACCGCACCAGCAAATGGTCTCACAAGGGGTCTGAGGATCTCATCTCGGTACCTAATGGCAGTCATGCTTCCTCTGGCGGGCACATGGAGGACTGTGAGGCCCTCCAAAGAAATGCAGCCCCACACCCACTGCCAAACCGGTCATGCAGAAGGATGTTGCAGGCAGCAGATCGCTCTCCACGGCGTCTCCAGACTCTGTCACGTCTGTCACATGTGCTCAGTGTCAACTAGCTTCCATCTGTGAAGAGCACAGGGTGCCAGTGGTGAATTTGCCAATCCTGGTGTTCTCCGGCAAATGCCAAGTGTCCTGCACGGTGTTGGGCTGTGAGCTGTCCCCATCTGTGGACGTCAGGCCCTCATACCACCTTCATGGAGTCGGTTTCTAACCGTTTGTGCAGACACGTGCACATTTGTGGCCTGCTGGAGGTCATTTTGCAGGGCTCTGGCAGTGCTGCTTCTGTTCCTCCTTGCGCAAAGGTAGGTAGCAGTCCTGCTGCTGGTGTACTGGCCTGTCCCCTGGTAGCGCCTCCAGCCTCTGGACACTACGCTAACAGACACAGCAAACCTTCTTGCCACAGCTCGCATTGATGTGCCATCCTGGATGAGCTGCACCACCTGAGTCACTTGTGTGGGTTGTAGAGTCCGTCTCATGCTACCATGAGTGTGAAAGCACCGCCAACATTCAAAAGCAACCAAAACATCAGCCAGACAGCAAAGGAACTGAGAAGTGTTCTGTGGTCCCCACCTGCAGAACCACTCCTGTATTGAGTGTCTTGCTAATTGCCAATAATTTCCTCCTGTTGTCCCTTCCATTTGCACAGCAGCATGTGAAACGGATTGTCAATCAGTGTTGCTTCCTAAGTGTTCACAGACGTTTGATTTACTTGGAGTTATATTGTTGTTCCTTTAGTGTTCCCTTTATTCATTTATATTTGAGAACTGTATAAACTTGTCCACAATTTGTAATAATTAAGACAATGATTCATGTTTAGGCTGCTCTCAATTCTCAGTTTAGTTTTTTCTAGTCTTGGTTTAGTGTGATGCTAGTGACAGTGGATCTCCATAATGTCTTCATCTATTCTGTTTACATGGAAGCCAGCCAGTCAGAAGGAAGTTGGCATAAAGGAAACGGCAGGAGAGATAAAATTGCTTGTTTAAGACAGAGGATAAACTGTCGTCTTGCTGATCAGCGTGAGCCGATATTTGAGATGATCTGAAAGCAACTAAGCCAGTTTGAACAGCTTTCTAAAGAAGACGCTGCTGTGGATTTTGTAAATGTCATTTTCAGTGTTGGAGACAGACATCTAAAAGCCACTCAAACGCCACTGCGACCCGCCGCTCTGCCACATGGAGCGTCCTGGATCACACCACACCTTCAAAAGGTTTTCATTCAAACAAATTTTGAGCTGCAAGTTATTGTGCTCTCCCAGTGAGTAATGACATTTGAATGGTCGGGTTAAATTTGTGCTGATACCGCTCAGAATTTTAGCTCGATATCTATTCGAACCATTTAGCCATAGTTATTTAACAGATGAATATTTACCTTCCATGATTGTGAAGCAGGTGTACCACATGGCCGATTTGAACTCTCTTTAGATAGATTTTCTTTCAACATTATAGCATCACAGCTGTGAAAGATACAACCATGGATGTTTGCAGGGGTTCGGCTGATCTCGTGGACTGAATAAAGCAGAGAGGCCTAAAGGAGCCAGTGGGTAAGTCAGAGAAGTGACCCTGACAAATATAAATCAGTATCAGGTACAGTAATCTGGAACATATCTTTTCCACGTGGACTGACAAAACATTGGTGATAGGATGGAAAGGTGGCATTTATTATCCAACTTCATTTTGCTGCTTCAACCCTTCTCTCTTACCTCTGCTCCTGCCCTTCACTTTTACTCACTTGTTGGTAATTGGCTGATTTGCTATTTAAGAAGGAAGACCTTCAGTCAGCGCTTCATTGTTTCAGACTGCATGCCAAAGTATCCTTGTGCAAGATACTGAACATGTGTGAATGTTGGATGGAATCACTTTGAAATAGTGCTTGTATGAATGTGTGTGTGTGAGTGGGTAAATGCAAACGTCCATTTACATAAAGTCCATTTAGCATTTGGGTGAGATTTGTCCCGTCTGTGCAGCATTATCTCTGTCGTTGTTGCAGGATTTGGAGAACGATATGAGCCGCCCTGTTGAGAACCCGAGAGGCAGAACAAATGACTGGCAGACTGTTGTCAGACTCGGCACTCGGCTACTTTCCAGGAAAAAAGTTTGGCTGTCGACAAAAACACATTTCATGATGAAGTAAATCAAAGAAACTCTCTCCAGACTTCATCAGTCTGTTTGAAATAGTTTATTTTACCCAGGTTCTGTTTTTTTAAAGGTGCCCTGGAACATGAAAGTTCATGTTTTCCACGTGTCCCAGTTAAACCCTACAACCATACGTCACACAGTAGGGTTCTCCACCATCTTGTAAATCTTCCCTTTCAATCTTGTTGCTCTCCTTTTTGCCACAAATCACCCCTGGCACTCGTCTCCGCGCATTTCACCCCATCTGCAATCTTCTCCGCTCTTCTGCCATATCCATTACTTTGGATGGTTGACCCCAAGTATTCAAACTCATCTGCCTTCACCACCTCCACTCCTTACATCTTCACTCTTAAACCCATCTTCCCCTCATTCACACACTTACAAAGTAGAAGCGAGACATAACTTACTTCTACTTTCATTCCTCTGCTCTCCAGGCTCTTATACCCACTCCTTATTCTCACTACAGATCACAATGTTGTCTGCAAGCAGTCCATTGAGACTGACCTAACTCCTTCAGTTCATGTTTAATCCATGATCCTATCTGTTACACTTCAGCTCCCTCTTTGTCTGGTCTTTGAGTAGTACTTGGGACCTCCTTATGGCTGGGTTTAGATCAATAACTGTTTTAGATCAATTAACCATTAATTCACTATTTTTAGCTACTGCAGGTTCAATTAACAGCTGTATCTAATGCACGCTATTCTAACTTACCCATTTCAACTTTTAGCTTTTCAACTATTTATGCATATTTCAGCTTTTTCCCCTTCAAAGTGAACCTTATTTATGCTAACTCACATAGCTTTGCATGATTAAAACTTAATAGTTAGTTTCATTCAGTGTCTGTTTACCCTCCATATCTATGGAGTCTTTGTCACTTCTGTATTGGCTTCATTTTTTTTACCTCTGGAGGCTGCCACTTGGTGAAATGCTGCAATTGAAGAAAGAAGTTGGAAATCCAGAGTTCCAAACTGGAATTTTCAACTCAAATGTGCCTCAAGTCAGACTTCCAACTGTTCAAGATGGCACCAGTGCATATAAACAGTAGTAAAACCTGCACTCTCTATTACTGCTGTATATTTGTGACTCACTAATTAAACCACAACTCCGGTCACTGACTGTTCGCTATGTGTGAACAAGCATTTCTTTGTATCACTGCTCCCAGCTCTCACATCCAACTTCTGAGGTAAATGGAATGCAGCATAAAACGAGCTGTTCTAAGACACCTCTCCAAATGCCCACTCCTCTTGTTTGGCTTCCACATACAAAAGAATCCTCAGAATTTCCCAGTCTCTTTAGGGAATGACAGTTTTCATATTTACATATTCACACACTGTTTCACAGAACATCTGTACCAGTGTTCATTCTCTAAATAGTTCATCTCTTCAACTTTTCTAGTTCTCAATCAACTGGTATGTTTCCATACAAACCGGTAGCAATTTTTCTGTCAAATGAATTTATAACTCTATATATTCCCTGGTTTCTGCTGAACATGGCACATCATCAGATTATCGTACTTTTTTTTTAAACACAGGTGCGTTTAGCATGAATTCTAGTGAACAGGATGAACCTGTTGCCCAAGTGTGTGTCAGACAGACGGGCACCACAGCGAAAACAAAATGTCCTACACATCAAATGGCAAAATATAACAAATATGGTTGGTTGTTTTAATTTCAATCCTCACTTTCATTGAGAATTAAAATCAGTGCCATCTGCCTTCTTGTGTTTTGCAATAAAGCTTGGAATTCACCGCTGGTTTTATTCCACCCAAGAGTAAAATGCAAGGGTCAGGCACCAGGCGGGCCAGCACAGCACAGAGGGGAAGGCCATGGGAAAGGAAGACTGAGAGGTCCCAAACCATGCCAGCTAAGGTGAGGACAGCACAGAACCCAGATGAGGGGCCGGAAAGAAACACTTCACCTTGTGCTCACCAACCTCAGACAACCGAGCTCAAAGTCCCGCAAAGGTTAGCCATCAGGATCCATTAGCCCTCATGCACATCTCCACAAGGAATAAAATGCACTTGGTAGGAGTAACCGATGCTGCTTACTACCCTCATCAGACTCATTCTTTGAGAATTCTGTGCATGCCAAAGAAGATAGAATATAAGTTTTTAACACCACAGACCGTCCTCAAATGCGCGATCAGTCACCCAAAGAACAAATGACTTAACATGACCCACCTCAGTTCTGCCTTCTGCCAAATGTTGACGAATTTTGTGAACTAGCAACCAAGGCTCATTCCAGTGTCAGCAGGACTGCGAATGATTCGGTGATGGTTTCAGAGATTGTGATCCCTTGATGCACCATCAAGTTCAGTTCACCATCCAACCTGACGGAACTGGAGATGATCTGCAAGGAGGAATGGCAGAGGATCCCAAATCCAGGCGTGGAAAACCTGTTGCATCATTCCCAAGAAGACTCATAGCTGTACTAGCTCAAAAGGGCGCTTCTACTCAATACTGAGCATGATACTGAATATCACTGACCATGTGATATTTCAGTTTTTTAATAAATTTGCAACAATTTCTACAGTCCTGGGTTTTTTTTTCTGTCAAGATGGGGTGCTGAGTGTACATTAATGAGAAATCAAATGAAATTGATTTTTAGCAAATGGTTGTAATGAAACAAAGAGTGAAAATTTTAAAGGGGTCTGAATATGTTCTGTGGCCACTGTAACTTCCAGGCCTGGAAAGTGAAAGTAATGCAAAACTGCCCTCAACCTGCATTGGTGCAGAAAAACATCAGGTTATATAGAAGTGAACACATTTTAAGTGATCTTATGGACTCAACCACTAGTTTCAAGTTATACTGAATACACTGAAGTAATTTTTATTTTAAAATCATTGCCTGTCATTAGTCAGAAAGGATAAACCACTGTGTGACTTGTGAGTGATGTTATTAGCCAATGGATTTCCAGTGTTCACCCAGATCCACCCCTCACCCCCTGTCATGTCTAACGTGAAAAATGCTCAGTATGAGGCTTTACAGCAGGACTTCACCAACTAATGGATGATGTCACGCTGGCTACGTCCATCTTTTATATACAGTCAGTGGATAAAACTTGGCACTGAAGATGAGCTTTTGGGGATGATCCAGAGTGTAAAATGACAGGTTAAGGATTGAAAGCTACACTAAAATGTGTTAACCTCATGCTGACAAGAAAAGTGATGTGAAGGGATCACCAAAATCAACCCTGGAGACGATGAATGTCTGTACAAATGTCAGTGCATCAAACAGATGGTGAGATAATTATCTGAAGCATAATGGTGGACCAAACAAAGGCTCTGTTGAGCCACACTGCTAACATCTTTATTACAAACAGGGGAGAAAGCTGTGAGGATGCTCCACAGGGAAAATCTTATTCCAGTCTAATCTTTTTTTTTTTAAATCAGCCTAAAAGCAACCTCAGCAAAAGCGTGAGCTGCATATCCTTTCTATCCATTTCAGTTCTGGCTGGAAAGCGGTGCGCTCATCCACATAGTGTCAGTTTGACCTTAAGGGTAGGAGATTGGTACCTGGAGCTCCGCCATCACACCACTCACTCCCAGTCTGCTCCCAGAGCAGCCTCCAACCACAACTGGATGCTTACACTCCACAGACCTTGACATTTCAATCGCCTCTTAGAAATAAACTCTTCACTCTGCTCACAACAAGTCCACAGTGTGTTTGTGTTGTTAGCTCTTAGTTATTGAGGCCGGTTCAGTTGGAAAAAAAAAAATTATTTTGCAGTTTTGATGTATACTATATCACATACAGTTTCACAGGCTTTTCCTGCTCGTAGCGCCCTCATTTTCTCAAATTCAAAGGTTTTCTTCTAACAGCAGTCGGCAGGTTTAAGGAGCGATGGGACATTCTGGCTCAGTACGTGCCTGGTTTAGCTAAAGGGATATTTTTGTATTTCTTTTATTTCTTGCTACAAGTGGGCTAGTACTTGCATTTATCCCTTTCCAGCTTGGCCATTGACTGCATTCCTTAAACTACAGAGGAGTAGTTTTAGTTGAACTTTAAAAAGGAATCATAACATCCGCCTAGTTTCAAATCAGCTTAAATAATCTTTTTGGAACATTTTGGTGGTGTTGATAAAAGTATACTCGAGCCTATCTGATGAGGCTGTGGAACTATAACAGAGGGGAAAAACGTGTTTATTTCTGTGGTATAGTAGATTTATTTATTGTAAATTCAAGATAGAGTCCATCAAAGTAACAAAAATCCAAGTGGCCGCAAAGAAACAGAGAGGAACAGGGCAGGTGGGGAAAACGGGAAGTCAAGTTTAACACAAATCACAAGAGACAAAATAAAAGAAGGAAGCAAAAACTCAACAGGAAACACAGACAGAACTAAACTAAACCTGGGGGAAAGGACGTGCAGTGGAACTGAAGCTAAATGCTGAAACCACTGAGGGAATACCAAATTAAAAAAACCTGAAGAACAAAGTAAGAATCAAACAGAAGATATTTAATGATAAACAGAATTTGAGAGACTGAAAACATAAAACACGAGATCAAAGATGATGACACTGTTACAGACAGGAACACATTTTCCAGGAAATATGTCAGTGAAAAATGGTTTAATTAGCAGAGATTGACACATGCAGGATAGCACACTGACAGTATGCTATGTTATGGTGCAGCATACTACGAACAGATATGAGTTAAGGTATACCATGATTATGCAGCTGATGTGTTTAACACATGATTGCACCCGTGCTGCCATTCTCTTTTTGGCTGAACGAGTTTTATGTGTTGTGTTCTGAAAAATTTCAACTTGACAACATCCAGCTGTGATTGAAGCGTTGTGCAGTGAATTATGTTTGTGCTTATGAGACAGTGTGCAGGGTTTACTCCACCTTTGTGAATGCTCAGACTTCCACTTTGATGTCTCACTGCTGTGTGTCAGAGAATAGGGCTGCTTCCTGGCCTCCCTCTTCCCCCTGTCCTCAATAACACTGTGTCGAACTAGTTCACACTTGAGATGCTGCAAAGCCCTCGCTAAATGTCCAGTGGACAAGCACAGAAGTTTGCTTAAGAGGGGAATAATTACTAGAGACCTACTGCGCAGCTAAATCTAAACCACTGACCCATGACAAGCTGTCCTCAGACCGTGACAAACGGTCCTCTTTCCATGCCAAGAATGTGGGTGGCCGGCTTTCTTGTTCCAAAAAGCCTATCTGAGGAGTGAGACTGGTTGCTGTAGCAGATTTCTCTCAGCTGGGTGCTGTTAGGTGAAAACTTTGCCCTGCTTAAAAAAAATATGTAATATTATATATCTTGTAATATGTGTCAGCATGCACACATGTAGGGCAATGGAGCTTGCGGAGTGTGTGTGTGTGTGTGGAGGGAAGTGTGTGTGTGGAGGGAAGTGTGTGTGTGGAGGGAAGTGTGTGCCGGAGAGTTCATTTCTACTTTTTATGCAGCTTGGAGAACTGAAGAAGAAATAAACTGAAGCCACATTCACCACATGAATTCACTGGAACTTCTCAAGAATTTTGATTCTGCTGCTTTCATTTTTCTTGCTGATTCACTGTCTCGACACAAAGGCCCCCGTTTACCACTGGCTCATCTCAAAGTGTAGAAGGCATTGTGTAAAGTAAGGAGCGCGGTGGCCAGAGAGGATAAGAGGCTGCACTGTGCTGTCAGCTTGCTGCTCCTCCTGAAGGGGATTTCTTCTCTCTGGGCTTCAAACCCAGAGTCAAGGGGTCACAGTGTGTGTTAGATAGCTAGGGCTACAATTTGCGTGTGTGTGTGTGTGTGTGTGTGTGAGAGAGAGAGAGAGAGAGAGAGTCAACACAGCAGCAACACACGAGATGCCATATGTTTCCGCCCAGTTCACTGAAGAACAAATACGCCATCCTTTTTCACAAGAGTTCCCACAAGCGTCTGTTTTCTCACTCACCCTGTGTGTGGGTTACTGCGGCAAGGAGCGGGAGACGTGATCCAAGCTAATTATGCTCTAAAAGAAAAATTACACGAGACACCTGTTTATGGTGTTCAGACAGGGAGAAAAAATTAAAATAACGTCAAACTGAGGGAGAAGTGGGCCCAGACTTTTAAATTGGGAAGTGCTCTTCGAGGAGGACACGTTGGGTCAAAGTAGTGCATTTGAAATGTGATAGTATCCTGATGTGGTGGTAGATCACTTTATTATTTAAGCAAAATAAGCCCTGCAATAGACCGGAGACTTGTCCAGAGTGTTCCCTGCCTCCCACCCAAAGTCACTCCCCCATGTGTTTATATGCCACTAATACATGTCATTAACTTTTCTCTACTCTCTGTGTTTTGTCCTGTTTTGTTGCTCATTGTCTCGTCTCTCCCCACACAGCTGTGTGCAGGAGGTTTAAAGGGTTCTCATCCTTCCCATACTCACCAATTGCTTGATCAAAGGGGAGCAGAAGAAGAAAAAGAAGAAGAAGAAGGAACAGCCTTTACTGTCCTGCGAAGGGAAAATTCAGGTGTAAGAGCAGCCACAGATCTAAAAATTCCCATTTTTGAAAAACTATACATAAAAAAACAAGTTTTATGTTTTAGGGTTTTTTATTTTTGGTGGGAACTAACATAATAAATAAATCTCAATTAAAATTATATTGAACTGAATGGGCTCAGGCCCCCGCAACCCTAAGTTGGATAAGCGTTTTTTTTTTTAATGTATAAATGTTTGTAACAAATTCTCTGTATTTTGAATTTGTTGCAGAGCTGCTGCAGATGTAACATGAAAACATTAAAAACATAAAAATCCCAAAGTGATGTTAAAAGTTTATTTTTGAGCTTGGAAAACTTCTAGTTTCAGCAGAAAAATAAATGGGAAAATGATGGGGCAATGTCAGTAGCTGCCCTTGTCACATGTGGTACAGAATAGGAGAGAGTCCACTTCATACTTGTTCTCACTACAGTAAATACTCTGGGCACAGAGTGGCACGGTGGTGCATTGGTTAGCACTGTTGCCTCACAGCAGAAGGTCAGGGTTCAAACAAACTGGCCAATTCTAAATTTTCTGTAGGTGTGAATGGTTGTGTCTCTCTGATCACTCTTTAATAGACTGGTGATCTGTGGGATGTACCATATTGCTCAGCTTGTGACACTTGGAATTGCCTTGAGCCCCCTGTCTGTATAAGCAGTTAAAAAAATGGATGGTTGGGTGCCGGGAGGGTGGGGGGGCTCAGTGGGTGAGCAGGCGGCCACACACGGCTGCAGTGCAGGCGGTCTGGGTTCATGTCTGTGTCTTCTGCCTCTCTCTCTCTCCACTCTCCTGTCTCTTTTCACTGTTCTAATAATAGTAAAAATGCCATAAATGATCTTAAAAAATGGATGTTTGGGTAGATAAACAGCCAGAAAAGGGTTAGGGTTAGCACCTCTGATGATTTAGACCTCAGTCTCAAACATTTTGCTGAATCCAGCTGTGGACAGCAGCCCGAAACTCCTCCACTGCCCCCTGTTTTTTTTTTTTTTGATAGTTCCTTCTTGTCAAACTAGTTATCAGGGGAAAAGATTGGCTAAAACAAAAGCCTTCACAGTTAACTAAAACGGAAGTAACTCTAACACTAAAAAGGGATAACATTTGAGTCCACTGAAATGAAAAGAAAGAGAAAATAGACTTAAAATCTTTTGAGTTGTTAAAAGCTGAAAACTGGCCCAACCGTGTGTACTCACAAAACTTACAAATAATGTTTAAAAAAAGAGAGTTAATTCTTTACTTTTAGTCTTCGTCATTTTGGTCAAATTTGATACAAGCTGCCCGATGAGGCGTTGGTGCATATGAGAGCCTGAGAGTCAGCTGCCTTCTCAAAGTGTTATGTCTGTATTTGAATGAAAATCTTAAATCCTGCTCCTGACAAATACTCAACAAAAAGACTCAACAAAAACCAGACATAAAAAAACAGATCCATTCTCCTAAAACAGTCACGTCAAGAAATGATCTATTTCCAATGAATTTCCAAGTAAAGTTAACAAATTTATGTAAGTCAGGAAAGCAACTGGAATTTACAGTGTAGCTCCCCTTGTCTGCCCACTGCCCACTGGGCAGACTTTTAAGTGTGCATCATCTTATCATCATAACTAGGCTGCAGCTTGAGAAAAAGAGTTATGTCTGAATGAAATGCATGAATGGGCCATGATAAATGTCCCGGCAATGGGGCTCACTGACTCTGCTGCTGCTGATAGTCCACATCTTCACCTTCACATATGCACGAGTGTTAAAAAGTGCGGTCTCCATCGACTTCACAAGTGTTCATTCCTAACACCAGTATTTTTGTTTTCGCTAAATAGAGCGAGGTGTCAGTGAGCGATAAGAGGAAGCTGTTCTCTGCCATGCCCTACTTTGTGGTTTTTGCTGTTAAGATATGGACGGTCTGTGACACTGCAAGCCAAACACAGAAATGGAATACATGTATCAAGCTTTGTGTCTTGTCTGAGCCCGCTCCCTAGCGCCATGGAGTGCATCTGTAGCCTTAAAAATGTATTCAAATGGGCAATCCTCTGTTTGCTTAGAGGCCATAGACCTGGATTGGTTCTTCAGTTGGGGGTTTGTTTCCCAGCTATGGTGTCCTTGAGCAACAACAACCACCATAGTTTCAGGATTGCTGTTTTGTACACTGTAAAACAAACAATATGCTTACTTCAAGGCTTTTGAAGTTTACTTTCATATATTGCATTATTTAAAATAGTGAGGAGTATAGTTGTGCATACTTTTTATATAATAATTCGTACTTGATTGAAGTACAAAATACTGGTGAGCCCAAAGACTTTTGGGACTGTTAAGGTTTAGCTTTGAATCTTTAATTTAGCAGTTCTTTGATCTAAATTTCAGTAATATTTTTAAACACTTGGTTTCCAGTGTTTGTGTGGCCAAGAGCAGCATATTAACAGACTTCAACACTGACTCTTTAGACTCCTGTAGCAATTACTGACTCCCAATTAGGCCACAATGCAAACTGCAACAAAAAGTGAAAACACGTAATGTAAATATTGTACACAAATACTCTCAGCTTTCATAAAAAGAATTGAGGTCATTCACAGTGACATTCTCTAAGTGTATTTATAACATTTGCTAAACTTAGATTCTACAAAGTGCATTTCAGAAACAAAAATCAATCTAAAAACTCAAAATAAACATGCTTTTTTTAACTTGTCCCTATTAGGTTGACTTTTTTTCTTTCCACGTTTTTTGAATAAAGCCATCTTCTCAAATGTGTGTATTTATTTTTATTTCAGTCGCCTCCGCTGTGCTCTCTGTGTGAATAAAGATCAGCATTACTCATGATGTCTCATTTCATATAAGAGTCTCCCCTCTCACTTGTTCCAGTAATCTTTAATGGGGTTCATGAAACACGTCTCTCTCCCTTTGCATCTTCTGCCTATTTTGCAATCACAACTTTCTCCTCCCTCCCTCAACACAACTTAGGAAACTGGAAGGAAAAAAAAGAAAAACTTTTCTTCTCGCGATAGTAGCTAGTTTAAGCAGCCGCCATATTCTTTGACAGTATTTTGATCCGTATCTGCTGGAAGTGAGGAAAAAGAGAAAAGTGCAGAGCTGTCGAGGGGAGGGGGGGCACAAGAAGAGGAGCTGTCAAAAAGGTATTCCCGAGTCTCTGTCAAACGGCGGAGGGCTAAGGCTCGGTATCCCTCCCCCTAACGCTATTTCGAGGACACAGAAGGCCCGGGGCCTCGGTGCAAGTTGGCTCTTCGTCTCCCTGGTAGTAGCTGGAGCCCTCTTTGCTGCTCTTCTCCCATCTCCGCGGCCCTCCGGAGGTCCAGCGGCGGTCTCGGGTGTTGAAGGCGGTCCGGGGAGCGGCAGCGGCGGCAGCGGAGACTGGAGGGTAAGTTACATTTAATTAACACGGCTTTCGCCATTTAGCAACAGCCGGAAGAACACAGTTTTGATAGCGTTACAGTAAAAAGAAAAGGCATTTCGGCTTCTTATGCCGCAAGTGCTTCTATATACGGTCCCATTCTGTTTGAAAGAAAATGGAGAGGGAAAAAAATCTTTTGTGATGTTGAAAAAGTTTTTGTCCACATTAAGCAGCTAACTTAGCTAACTTGAAGTGTTTGGAGCCTGTTCAAATCTCCGAGTTGGCAAACCCACTGCTTACATTTTTAAACCAACTCGTTAGCTTCACCGCTAAGTCCTCTTTAATATTCATATCTCCGCGTAGTTATTCAGGGTCTCTTTATTTTAGGGTTACACTGCCTGGCGCTACATGTTTTATAGTCTCTGTTAGCTCATGCTATTTTTTCCATTGAGCTCTCCGTTGAAACGTCGCATGATTAGTCGTGGATGGAAACGTTAAATCATAAACTTGAAGCTTCACTTATTCTCCTCCCCGGAATATTTGATCCCTGACGAGCCTCAAAATGAAGCAGCTACACCTCAGTTAATTGTTTGTACCGTCGTAACGACATTGGAAGCACAAAAACTTTCTTGTTGACCAACTTACACACGGTTGTGTCTACACAAGTGAAATTATGAGACATACAAGTCATGGACGCTCTGCTGTGTATATGCACAAGCAGAGCCTCTGAGGTTCAAACACCGACTGTGGATTTTGGTTGTTTAATAACTAAGGCCATAACAGAGTGACTTACTTGTTTCTGGCCTTTTGCCCGGAAGAATGGGACGGATTTGTGGCAGTTGTGATAAGGAGTGGGTCCTAACTTTTACCAGCCAGAATGACAGCTCCAGGTATAGTTGGGATGAGACGTGTTTGTCCTGAGATCATTTAACCTGTCGGAATGTTGACTTTTCTGTCCTGTGTTGTATTATTTATACTTGTGAAAACACTAAAGGTGCCAGCATGGGCTGGGAGATGCATTTGAATTATTGTGAAAGTTTAAAGTCGGAGTACAGTGGTCTCACAGCCTTAATTTCTTTTCTTTATGTTGTTGTTGTTGTTGTTTTTAAAAAAAATCTGTGTAAAGGTATTCAGATTGAACTGCAGTATTCTGTGACAGGATGATTAGGTTAACGACACACTCTGTGTTGGCTACACTTCTTTCAGTGCAGGGTAGCAATCAGATTTTGTCGTGGTCCACTTGGCCCAGTGAACCCCCCTCGGGGTGTGTTTTCTCCATGTTCTCTCACTCAGCCTGGTGTTCCTATTAAGACGAGCCACCAGTTGAATGATGCACAATGTTGGTTGTGGCTGGAAAGTCTGCCGGCTCTAGCAGCCACTTTGGAAGGTGATCAATCTGTGTACAATTAGTTGTTTTTACCCTAAAATTGGCAGCTTTAACATCCTGAATTGACTTTGTTATATGACTTCTGAGGGTTTTTGTTTTCTGCCCCTCCTCTCTGCTTCTGTTGTTAAAGAAACAGCCGCTCACGACACAGCCTACCTGACTGCCTTTTTATGTGACTCTCACAGCTCAGCAGTGGTTCATCGACTCTTTGGTCGACTGTTTTGAAACGGCCAAACTCAGAATCCTTTTTCTTTTGCCCCCCAATCTAAACCTTTCTGGTGTAGCTAGACTGTAAGAGTGTATATTATTCATTAGCAGCTTTTGCCTGTCTTGACTTGCAGTCAGCATTTCACTTCCTTACCAATAAGCTGCCACGGCCAACTGTTTATAGGTGCAGACCCCTAACTGAAACCATGTGTGCCTTTTGCTGGGCAAATATGTTGCTAGGAGACCTTGCTGATTTGCCACTCTTTGGAGACTCGACAATGAATGCTCGAGTCTGAGCGATAAGTGCAAAATGAGGATTCTGGAATTGCACAGAACGGCATGTTGCTGATTGCTTTATTTGGTTACCATTAAAGCATATTCTAACAGGGAGCTGGAATGTGTTACCCTGATGCTTGTTCAGAGAGGTGTAGAGAAACAGGCGCCCTTGTTCTAATTGCTTCTGTACATAATAAACAAGCAAGACTAATACTTGAGAACTTCTACAACCAGCCCGAGAGTCTGTGGTATGATGTTGTGAGGCCTGTGCCAGTACTTAAATCTTCATTCCTGGAAAAACCTGTTTGCTGATTTATCATTTGCCGTTTGTACAACAAGTTATTGCTGCAGAGCAAAAGGTGGGGGGTGGAAGGGTTGTGTTGCTGCCCCC
>VUQK01042980.1:11751-21912 GCA_015106715.1 Bujurquina vittata
TCAGAAGGGCTCAGTTGTCTTAGTGACCCAGAGTTTCCTTTACTTTGTAGTAATAGACTGTTTTCTACTACAGGAACCTGGGGGCCTTTAAGGGCAGCCCTCCCTTTTATGCTTCTGTCTGCACCCGTGAGAGACTTTTCATGGCAGGTTCCAGGGGAGAAAAAAAGGTGCCTACTCTGGAAACAGATACTTCTGAGTGTCCTTGAAAAATCTCTGGGTATGAATCAATCCTGTGTCGCTAAGCCCCATTGTGTTAAAAGAGAAATAAATAGCTAAAAAGCAGAATCAAGATGAAAAACAGGAGACTGCAGCTCTTCAAAACTCAAACATGGCAACAAGTCAGCCATATAAACAAACACCATAAACAGCAATGCAACAGCCATATTCATTTCCTCCACTCCTGTCATCATTGTGCAAGTTTAAATATGATACATAAATTTGAGAAACAAAGTAGTACATCAAAACTTTATGTAGAAATTGATAGAAGTTGATGCATTCAAGGCCCGTGATACTGGGCTGAAGCAGTCCCCATTTGCTTTGTGTACTTATGGTTTGTCTTTCAAAGCAACTTAGAAGTGCATTGACCTCATGTTTGATGTAAAAATTAATCATACAGAAAAGCGTCAGACCCTTTGGTGGTTTACCCAACATCCTGTCAGCAAATTCCTTCCTTTTTTTCTTTCTTTCTATAATGTTTCAGTTATTACTCTGAACATTAGACAAAATTTAAAAAGTGTTTATGGAAATTAGCAAGTGAAGAGCGGTTCCTTTAAGAAAAACAAACAAACGAATAAGTAATATCTTTTTATCATCAGCATAGATGTTACAATAAGCAAAGCAGAGTGTGTGAAAATAAGCACCCCATTGGCAGCATCCAGATCATACTGAATGTAGAAAAGGTGTATTCAAGATTTATCCTTAGATACAAAAACATCTTTTGATAAATTAAGTTTGAAGAATGATAACTGTCAACACTTCCTGTACAGATATAATGTTTGCTGTTAATGATGTGACCACAAAGCTTCCAGTTCCCCACCCTTCCTTTGCATATCTTGTGCAACGAAGCTGAAACCCTTAAGTTTAACCTTTGTTCAAGGAATTTAGATACTGAATTGAATCTGAAAAATGACCGCTGACCTAGTTACATTTTAAAGGTAGGTTAAAATGGCATCTGACCGGCTTCCGTTTTAATGTTAGACGTGAAACATGAGTCTCTGTATATGAGCCTCTTCCCCATTTCAGCTGAGACCCACATTATATGACCACAGGGTGCAAACAGTGAGAAGTGGTATATGCTGAACTGTACACCCATGACCAAAACTCTCCACCAAAATGCTGTTCTCACTGTACAGCAGGAATAGGAGAGTTTATTTCTAATGATTTTTATACATAAATACGTAACTTGAAGTTTCTCTATCAAACAGCTGGGTCACTATTTAAGATCTAATTTATCTCATGATGTCCAGTGTGTTCATGATAAGTCTTTAACACTAGAGGATCACACATAAAATACATTAACACTGATAGAAAATCAAATATGTACGAGTAAATTTAAAGACAATCGGGCAGGTAAATCACATTAAAGAGTCTTTTAACTTTAAATAGCCAGTAACATTTTCCAAAAGACACTTATATTAAAATATCAATACATTCACAAATTTAATTTAATAGAATAAATAATTAGCAACATCATCAACAAGAAGGAAACTAAATCAAATCTTACCCATTTGGCAATCAGTCATTTATGTCCAAGGATGGAGAGAAAAATGCAACACCAAAACAGCTACACAAAATCGAGGTATCAGGGTATGCAGGCTGCCTCCGCACACAGCGAGTTAATAGCTGAATGAAGTGGATGTTGTCGTTTAACCCCACCTCTTCCCCATCTGTCACAATGCCATTGCACACATGAGCACAGCGAGAGCACCACAAGGAGGTCGCCCTTCAAAATAAAACTAAATGAGAAGTAAGTTTTTATATTTTGCATTTCATTTTAGGATGCAAGAAGTCATCTTGTCTATTTCTATGTTTTCAAATGCGCATTAGCACAAAAGAGTAGAGGTCAAACACAGACATTAAAAAAAACTGCTTATGAGGCTTATGTGGATAAGAGACTATTATCAGAGACATCCTCCGCTGCTTTGAGGTCAAACCTTTCTTCAGTGAAACTCAGCTGCAAAACCGACCAGGAAATGAGTTTGAAGTCAGTGTTATTATTATATTATTATTACATAAAGAGGCAGGCCATGAAGCCTTGACACCTTCCAGTACTGCTAATGAATCTTTAGTGGTAAAATGTGGCCCCAATTACAGTTGTTTTTTGTTTTGTTTTTAACTACAAATGTGATACTTTTATTTTGAAGGTTGTGCCCCTTCCTCCTTTACTTTTTGTGGTGTGGTTTTTCTCTCAGGGGGCTTTGACGGTTGAAAGGACTGCACTGTGGGAAAAGTGATGGGTGGTTAAAGTGGTGGGGTTTGTATGTCGCATCCTGCCACTGCAACCCTCTACCAATTGGGGTGTTACAGTACTTTCAATACATTTAGGTACATTCAGGACAGCCTAGTGAAGTTACTCCAGGAACATTACCAGACAAGACCATATGAATATAGTCATCACAATTCAACCTAATAATGCAACTATTGGAAAAGGGAGGTTTTCAAATGTATCCTGATTATTTTTCTTAAAAAGAGAAGGTAAGAAATGTAATTGATTTAAGAAAAACAACGGTTTAAAGAGCTGTGATATATATAATCACAGAGCATCTCTGCTGCACCAGCTCAGACTTTTAAAGGCAACAGTTAGCAGCAAAAAAAAAACATTCCTGAAGTGCCATCTAGTGGTTACAGATGAACATCACAAGCACTGTTGGTCATGCATGACTGTGTGAAGATGTGTTTGTCTTGCTGGGGTTTACTTACTTTTTATTTCCGTCTATCCGTTTTCTTCTGCTTATCTCAGCTGTCATGGCGCATGAGGCAGGGTACACCGTGGGCTGGGCATCAGTCTGCTGCAGGGCTAACACAGAGAAACAGACAACCTTTCACACTGATGGCTCAACTTAGAATCACCAGGTAACCTAGATTAACCTGCACTTTGTGAAAAATAAAGCCATACATTTTTTTTAAAAGAAAGGACTTTTTAAATCATTTTCCCCCTTCTGGTCCTGCTGATTGTCACCACTTTTCTCTCTTATTCCATTTCTTCTTACGTTCCACGAACTGACAGATTTTCTCAGGCAGCTCATCGCATCTGTGTGATAAGGAACGTCACCAAATTCAGAAGCTATTTCCTCCAGAAAAGCCCAAAACTGCCAGTGATTTAAGCTTTTGGCTCTTATAAAGTTCACTGTCTTTGTTACGGTACTCCTCAGTAAGGTGAAAGCCTGCCATGTTTTAGAGAGAGTAATTCACGGCTTTATCACCTCTCGATTAGATTACTGAAATTCTTTGTGTCTTGGCCTTCAGATCAGATGTTACTTAATCACCTGCAGGCTGTACAAAATGCAGCAGCTCGCCTTTTGGCACGAAAGAAACAGCAAGGTCACGTCACACCTGTACTTCCTCCCTACACTAACTTTTGGTCAATTTCAAGACCCAGTTTAAAATGTTACTTGTTTTTAAGACAGCAAAGTAGGCTGGTCTTGCGCCACCCTACTTAACTGAACTTTTATAGCCCTACTGCTCTTGGACATTTCTCAATCCAGGCGTAAAAAAACAACAAGGTGACAAAGCTTTCTCAGGGGCAGCCCCTTATCTTTGGAACAACCTAACCTTTCACATAAGACCTGCCAAGGCTCTCCGTCATTTTTACATACTGTTAAAAACATACTTATTATTGGCTTTCAGTTCTAGTTGTGTAAGATATCATGGCTGTTATTTGATTTTTTTTTCCTTTGGTTGTTTTAAATGTGCTATAGAAGTAAACGATGACTTGATTTGGCAAGGTGCACATCTTTGGACTGTGAGGGGAGGTGGGAGTGGCCACTGCAGGCACAGGGAGAGCATTCAGGAGCCACACAGAGGGACCCTAACCGGCCTATGGATTCAAATCAAGGACCTTCTTGCTGTTAACCACTGCACCATTGTGTGGCCCTTTTCACTTTACAGATACATAAACTGAAATTAACCCCAAATAAAAATTTATTTGCAGGTAAATACTGGTATTACACACGTCATGAAGACATTAATGTGTTTGTAGTGTCAGGAGCGCACCACAAGTGATTGCAAGATTTAAAGTTGGGTTAAGATGAAGTGTAGTGTGGAAAGCTCCAGGAAGTGAATGTGAGTCATTGTTAGGTCCTCTAAAGCAAGGAAACCATAACTGTGTGCTTGTGTGTGTCTTTTATAAATATGGTTTACGGAATTAAACTTTGTATAGCAAAATTATAATTGAACTAAATAGATTTTAGCCTCCGTATGTTCCACACATGCCTGTCTCGTAAATGTCCAAACAAAAGAGGAAGTTTTAAAGAAAGCTGTTATTGCTCGCAAAACCTTCCTCTTTGTGGCCATGTCAGGGCTTCAATCTATTGCAACAGAAACGTCAAATCGATGCCTTTTTTTTTTATACATTGGCGTGTTTTCAGCACAACTTCTGTTGTTTGAAAGAAGATATAAAAACAAAACAGGAAGGAGAGATGAGTGCAAAAATGAAGGGAGACACACTAATAAGAAGAAGAAGAAGAGAAAAAAAAAAGACGCAGCAAAGGGAGGGGGAGGGAGGTGTGCAACAATTTCCTGTAGTTGCATGCTCTTCAGCGTCTCTCAGCCTTCCTCTCTGAGTCTGTTTCTTTCAGGGTGAAGAGCACAGGCGAAGCTGAGCGGAACAGGATGCAGGCTATCAAATGTGTGGTCGTGGGAGATGGGTATGCTATTATTTTATTTTTTCACCTAACTTGTTATAAATGAAGTGGCCTTCAAGTATTGAATTATGCAGTGGTGGCCCAGCTGATGCGTGATATTGGATTGGCCCCAGGCTCTGAATTTAGGGTAATCACACACAGCTGTCAAAGGTCCTCACATGGTAGGGGCAACAGTTTGACCCACTTCAGTGAGATGGCCGTGCAGTACAGTGTAAAAGAAACTTCTGTGCTTTCGGCTTATTAAGTTGGAGAACAAAGTTTGTCCGGTGTTAACATGTAAATCTTCAGGTGTGTGTGTTTGACAGCGGTGAATCACAGTGAGGGCGCTGGATGAGCCGTGCAGGCCACAACATGCAGGAAAATGCTTTAAAGCAGCAGAAATCCTCTCCAAAGGTGAAAATCCAAGAAATGCCAAAATGAGCAGTTCAAAAAATACAAATGGAGGAAAAAGTGACTTAAAAAAGAGAGAAGGAACCAGAAGCTCCAGTGTGTAAATGTTTTACCTCACTGTGCTTTTGACATTTAAAAACGTGTTGAAATTATTTGCCCTAAAGGCTTAAATGCGCTTGAGTAAGATGTTCGGATAATCGGTCGTCTGCCATCAAATGCGTTGATCCTTGAAGGTGGGGCAAAATGGCTGGCGGACACAATGAAGGAAACTATAAAGCGGAAGTTCTTCAGTTGTTTCTAAAAAAGATCAGTAAACACTAAAAATTAAGCATCCAGAGGCAGCACATGGGTACTGCACTGTGTCCTGAGCTTCCTGGTGTGTGACACTGATTTAAAAATACAGAGAGAGAAGCAGTCAGAGCAGCATCTGTAAATATCTGCAAAGTGCATGATTTGGCATTGTCTTTACTTATTTTATCACACTTACATAAAACTGTTTTATGCAAGTGTACGTCATTTAAACAAAAACATAATAAAGGTTTTAATAAAGGACACCTGACACCTGTTTTGACTGGTGACAGCCAGCAACTGATGCTGGTTTTGATTAATTATGACTGATATTTAAGTACCTGTTTATTCCAATGAATTTCAGCCAGTGTTCACGCACAAGTAAAGTCAGTGCCCGAACGAACCGAACTATCTCGACATTTAAAATAATTAATTGTGCATCTTCTTTTGAATAAGACACAAAGTTGTAATAGAAAAAAGCAAAAATACAGTCTTAAACACTGGATGGGAACTACAAGCTGAACTTTTCATAGATTTTGTTTCATCATTTTGACTGTTATCCACAACCTGACCTTTAACATTTGTTTCTTTAAAAACACAACACCAACACAAAGGCAGTCAGGAGGAAGTCATCGTTGGTACGTTTAAAAACAAAAAACTAAAAACAGATTTTGGGAACAGTTTTGAGTTCTGCCCTGAGAAAACACTGATAAATCTGTAAAAAAACGTTTTAAAGAGTTGCTTTTAGAAATAAATGAAAGATGCATTGTGAATAACCCAGACAGCCCTTTGTGTATTGGCCTTATATGACAACAAGAAAACTTGAATCTGCTGCTGCTGGTGGTAGTTTTCACATTTGGATCACCTCTGCTAGGTGATATGCTGAGTCTCTGATTAAACCCCAGAGATGATCAGTTTATTACAATAAACAAAGTATTTGCAAAGATGTTCTACTTGGCTTAGTGTACTTAGTACTGTACTTAGTGTGCAGTGTGCATTTGTATGCAGTGTTGCCTACTTTTGAGTTTAGGATTCCATCAGTTTCACCTTTGTACAGGTGGACCTTGCAGAGACCTCTTTAAAAAAAGGTTTCGGTGGTATTTAAACACATGTTTTTAACTTAGCTAATATTACTATTATTTGACCCATAGAGAAGAGGAAGTTCCTTTCAGGTTGAAGGGAAGTCTGCTGTGAGAGTCTGAGTTTATAATGTGACAGCACGAAACAAACATTCAGAACACTTTAAAAAGACAAAGTTAAGAATAATAAGAGCGCTAAAAAAACTCCACAGTAAAATGAGTGAACTCCAACAGATTTACAGGAAAAAGTGGGATCACTCACCCACACTTGTGTTGATCTTTGGGGAAACAGAAAAGTGGAGAATCGAGAGCGGAGGATGCGGTCATAGCAAATCAGCTGTGTTGTAAAATCCATTTTCCTTCACCTGCTCATTTGAAGTTCATTTTAAGAAGGAATGTGAACGGTTTAGATGAGCGGTTCCATTAGCAGCCAAGCTAATAAACATGCTAGCTTTTGATGCTTGTACCTTTAAAACTTTGTGAAGTAAACAGATGAATTGTAGATGATTAATTAAATATAACACTACAGAGACAAAAGAAAAGGAATCTGGGAAGCCCCGACAGAGTTAGTCGTAGTCTGCATAATTTGGCACCTGCAAGATAATCCTCCATGAACAGGAGTCAATGCCACTGAATCAGGTTTCACAGACAAATTAATGTGTCTGACATTTATTTCCATTAACTCCTTTTATGGGAGAAGCTGATTTTGCTCACAAAGTGCTAGCATTCTGATGCTGAGCTACAAGCTCTAGTGAGTGAGATCAAAATGGCGGATGCCATAAAGTGGCTCATGGTGCAGTGACATTCGTAAAAGTCAAAGAAAGGCATTTCATCACATTCAAAGCCCACACGTATAATTGCTCCATAGGACCTCATTAATGACGTGAACGCCCCCGATGAAGCTGGAAGTCCAGAGAGCCGGAGTTCTTGAATATATCAGATGTTCCCCGGCCACTCTGAGGCTTAGCAGTGGGTGTTAACAGTTGTGTGGTAGGTACAGTTATAAAGCTATAGATATAATTAATAAAATACAGCAAACATGAAACTTAATTAGTAACAAAATAGTCAAGTCCCCCCAGAGAAATTAAAGTTTCACTCAATTCTATTTCTTCTTATGTTCAGTTGTAGTTGACACGGCCTGGCCTCAGCCTGGTTATCATCATTTATTGAGGTTTATTCTTCCCAGATGTCAGAATAAAATTTATTGTGATAATGGCAGAAAGAAAGTTGTTGTTTTTTTTAAAGATGAGAAGGTGAGAATAAGAGCAAAGAGCAGATAGAGGGGAAAATACGATGAAGCATGAATTTCCTCTGAGGGACGGATCATTTATGAGCACGCAGGCAGAGAGAGATGTGTGGCAGAAATCTTTTTTTCTTCATAGCTCGGTGTGGCTGGTTCCTGTTTTCAGCTCTAACTGAGGCTTCCGAAACAGATCGGTTCCTTTTTGAGTCACACTCAACCACAAAACACACGTGTGCGATGCTATACTTGTGAGAGCCATCACTGGCATTATTTAATCCATGACCCACAGCCATGACTCTGACCTCTGCATCTGACCTGTAACCGTAACAACTCTCAAACCCACACCCGCCTTTTGGAAAAAGTTACAAACTGACAAAACTCCATCAGACTTGACCACTAACGCTCACAAAGACAGACGTGCTCACACGCATCCTGACAGCTCTCTCAGTCATCATCTGGGGCGCTCATACAACCACTGAGTCATCTTGTCCCATATGCTTCGTGTCTTTTGTAACGGCAGCCATTTTTAGGTGCTGTGCAGTGCTTTTTTTTTTCCAGTAAGAAAGTATTTAGATTTTATTCTTATAATCAATTAAAATGGAAAATGTATTTTTAAAACATCGAGTTTATGCATCTCGAGGTTGTAGGAGCCCAGATTAAATTAGTTAAAGTTGCACATTTTTTAATGCTAGACCACAAACAACATTCTATGACTTCCTGGCAGCAGAAGCTGATGTCCAAATTTATTTTATTTTTTGTTGCAGCTGTCAACTTTAGCAAATACATCTGAAAGCAGAAGGGTGGTTTTTGTTTGTTTTCATGTATTTGTGTGTGTCTGTCATCTGAGTCATCTGATACCTGAAGAAATTAAAAAAAAAGCCCAGCACACATCCATGTGATAGACTGTAGCTTTAAAGCCCTCTTAGCTTATACCATAACTTACCTTCTATTCTATCAAATTAACCAGTCACATGTTAAATGTTTTGTACTGTTTCATTTCTTTGTTATTAAAGAAGTAACACGTATCATCACAGGTGTACCCACAGATCCCTCAACTGAATCATACGTTGATGATAATGTCTCATATCATCCCTTTTATATTTTATATAATAATAACAATAATATAATAATAATTGCAAGAATTAAACATGAAAAAATTGCAGGAGAAACCGTATTATGAGAAAATAAGTATGAGACATATACAGTACCAAATCTTACGGGAATTATACATAAAACATTTCTATGTGAAACAGAAACAGTTACCCGACGGCATACACAGTTTGTTTCTAGTTCACATACATATGTTTGGTTCCTCATCACAGTTTAAAGTTAAACTGAAACCTCAGTCTTATTGTAAGATTTTATAATATTGTTAAAATGTTAATCTGGTTTGATCAAAAGGTGGGCGTATGTGATATTCTTGAGGTGTCAAAAGAACACCAGTACAAACATGTTTTATTTGATGAGCGCGTGTATGTCACACATTCCTGTGTCAGACGTGGACTGAGAAAAAAGGATGAGCTGGTGGGTTCCTTACAGATTGGATTTGATTAGTCATTTATGTAAACAAAAAAAAGAGAGAGATTTATCAGTAAGTGTGGCAAAGACTGATGGGATTTAGAAAACTGAGCTTCTGATCTCCTAGTATCAAACTGGAGCCTCTAATGTACTCTGTTGGATGAAAGCAAACAGACTGAAGCCACTCCTCGTATAGCTTATGACCAATCAGAGGTATCCAGAATGCAATCTACCTGAAATCTGAGCGCTCCGGTGAAGCCCGGGCACGAGTTCTGAGTGCTGCTGTTGAAATGCTGGCAGCAAATCAGTGGAACAAAATAAGAATCAGGCTTGTTGCTGCTTGCTGGATCACCTTGGATGCAGCCGTGCAGTCTCATCACTGTGGATGTTGGGACAGGCTGAACACAGATTGCTGCATTTCTGTACACTCGAAACATAAAAAACATTTTTTTATACTTAGAGATGTCAGTGCACCTATAAAAGCTAGATTTTTTTTGACTGTGGTGTTGTTGTTTTCTCACTCAGACATGCACAAAGAAACTGGGAAAGCTGCTCACAGATTAAATCTATTGCGCTTCTGGTGTTTTCTTTGAAAGTTTAAGTGCATTTTTAGAGTCAGTGTGACTGATGTACGTAGGGGTGCATGTAGCATCATCTCCTGTCAATAGAAGATGGGAATTTATATATATAGATATAATTTCCATTGCTGAAGCAGTGCCGGTCGTTTTCCTGATGTCTCTCTTTGTGTTTGTACTTGTGTTATTTAGAGCTGTGGGTAAAA
>VUQK01042982.1:2309-12997 GCA_015106715.1 Bujurquina vittata
TCATTAGAGTCTGTCCTCAAGTATGTCCAATCAACATGGTTTATGGGACTCTATTTCTGTCACTTATCTCAAGTAGTGGATAACTTTGAAAACAGACAAGGATGCTATTTTTGAGTGCAGTCATTTTCCCAGCTGTGTTTCCATTTTGAAACATGACCAGCTGATGACTGTAAACTCATACCAGCCATAAATGTTTTAGGGAGAACAATTAATTTCAAAATGGTAGAGTCCCAAGAGTGCTAGTGAGATGTTGTTCCTTTACATGAGGAGAAGAAGCTTTTTTTTTTTCTTCAGACGGATGTGGAGTTTAACTTTGGAAACACGTTCTCCTTGGCAGTACTGCAAGAAAGAGTCAGACTCTCCTCCAAATAAATAAATGATCAGTGTGCAACAAACTTCAAAGAGGGATTGTGTGCTTCAAAGGCCCTTATTGGTGCTCACCAGGTCCTATTGTGAAGAATGAACTTTTTATGCACGCACATACAGACACTTTGAAACCCTGTTTCGGTATTCCGAGCTGTTTAAGATTCAAATGGCTGCATCTGCATTGATGATCCCCTGCTGAGCTAAACCACCCCTCCTCAAGACATGATCGGCTGGAAAATATCCAGAATGCTTTGATATAATGCACCTCCTGACTTGGTGTCAGGGCTTGATTTTTACAAAGCACCTTCTCGTTTAACCTTCAAGTGTCTAAAAAAGCATTCACATGACATAATTTCTAATATTATTATTTTGGAAAAAACTGGTTGGTGACCCCCTGGCAGCCTTCCCATTGCTTGGGAAAAATGTATATCCCCCAACCAGCTGCATTAAAAAACTCCTTGTGATTTATTTGGTTGCTAGCATATTGCTGCAGTCGACCATAGTTTTGAAGGATTGAAGCTAAATTGATAAGCTAATCATTTGAATGGTTTAAATTCTCATGTGAACTTAAACATTATTTACCCATAAGCTCAAGTTGTTTTGATAATCACCAAGGTTGGTGCCTGTTGGAATATCTTGTTTTGAACTGTCTGCCTGTGAACGAAGACATCAAGGTCAAGCCTGGTGGCTCACCGACTGAAATCTTCTTCGATTGCACATTGTTATGACCATGATGTATTTCACATAGATAAGTTTGACCATAAGAGATCCACAGTGAGAGAAGACGGACCTTGAACATGGGATCAGGCCACCCGGTTAACCTGTAATAACTGTTTGAATAATGGCTTTAACTGTTTAACCTGTAATTCTGTTTTGGAAATGGCTTTTATTATACAATATTAAATGAAGAAAAGACTCCTCATTTCCCTTGTCTTATTTTCATTCTGGTCGATCAAAACCTAAAACTAACATAGTTTGTTTTAAAAACCTTCAGTTTCCATGGAAGGTGCCAGACTGTCTGCAAGCACTTGCTAACCAACCACCAAATATCTTTATTGATGTACACTGCATAAAAAAATGACATTGTATCTTAGTGTGGCAGGTCCTACAATTCAACCATTTGTCCTAAAATATATGTATTTTTAATGGACAATCCCACAAATCAGAACTTGTGTCCACCTTGGCACATTTCAAGTGGAGTATATTCAATTAGTCACATTGTAACCATTCACCAGTGAACAGAGGAATATGGGGGCCCTGGGATCGCTGCCATCTCTTCCAGGATTGATGTTCCAGCTGTAAAAATAGACCTAATGAAATTTAAAAAAGTATAAAAAGCACATTTTATTCAAGAATATGTAAAGAAAATGTGGACAAACTACAGCTTTTTTTTTAATAATATAATGATGTTCAAATACTTCTTGCATCTGTTTCTTTACCTTTGAATTTACTACAAAGTCAGATAGTTAAAAGAGCCATATGGTGTTTGCTGTTTCACATCTGTTTTAATCTCTTGCATTTTCTCTTTTGTCTTCCCTTTATTTCTCTTTCCCTTCTCCCCCAGCTCGCTGTTCCTCTTTGCTGTTTCATCCCTCTGCTTCTGTTTTGAGTGAGGGATGTCTGTTTTCTAACACCTCTCAGCCTGCTTATCTACTAGGTCTGTATTACTGTGGATTTATATGTCCAACCACCCATTTGTTATTGTTCCGTTAACCCCTTCGATATCACACCACGATCAGTTATGAATATCAGGGTGCGTGTGCGACACACGGCGTTCACTATGGCCTGCTAATGCTATTTGAAAATCATGATTGTTTATGATAGATGGCGGTTTAGGGGTGTGCGCGTACTTTTTATCAGGCCCGAGTTTCCGTTGGGGTGGCTGTGAGAATCTTGCATGTGTTGGATTTGTGCCTGCAACAGTGCTTGTGTGTCAAAATGCATTATGGCTCTCTGCATGACTATATCCAATGACAGCACCATTCCTCCACACTGCCTATGACTGTTCATTTGTAGGGCTGAGATCATATCCAAAAACAAAACAAAAAAACCCCCAAAAATATTTGTTTTTGTGCGTTTCCACTGTGCTGTTCCATCTCCTTTGTTGTTTTTAGAATTGGTGGATTAGGTGTTCATTTTTCATTCCTGATATTCTAGCAAATGTGTAGTGAATTTTATCTGTGGTGCCAGGATTGTCTTAATTATAAGAAAGGCTCAAACTTCTGAAAGCAAACACATAATTGGCACCCTGCAGTGCTTCCTCATTACTGTGTTTGCTGTGCTGGCCTGCAGTATCAGAGACTTTGTAGTCACCCTTTATGAGGAGAATTTGAGCATGTCCCTTCAGGGTGTTGGCTCGAGAAACCTCGGTCAGAGTTAAAAAGATTTGTCAGTAACCGATAGACGCTTTGTATTATGACCCTGCCTCCCTTATCCGGTCACCCATCCCAATTATTCCATTTTAATC
Source organism: Bujurquina vittata (assembly GCA_015106715.1). Classification (NCBI taxonomy): domain Eukaryota; kingdom Metazoa; phylum Chordata; class Actinopteri; order Cichliformes; family Cichlidae; genus Bujurquina; species Bujurquina vittata. The sequence goes on from VUQK01042982.1 coordinate 5,143, forward strand.
TGTCACGGTGGTCTTTGTTAAAGCTTGTGTGTCCCATTTTGGCCGGTAAACAAACCTTTTGTTTGACTTTGATCTGGAGGCATGCGTCAGCCATTTGAATACCATTCATCAGGCCTTTTTTGGGTCTGGGTGTGTTAAATGACCTGGTGCCCCCTCTTCCCCCCTTTTCTTCCTTCCCTTCTCGACTTGGAAGATCTCTAAAAACCGCAACCAACACTGGACATGGAGGACTATGATGTTCGCTCTGCCGCCAGCATCCTGGCCTCAGTGAAAGAGCAGGAGGCGCGTTTCGAGCAGCTGACCCGTGCCCTTGAGGAGGAGCGTCGCAACGTCAACCTGCAGCTAGAGCGTGCCAATCTGCCTCCCAACCCCCCCACCAGCCAACCGCTACCATGGCAGCAAGTGGTGATGCAGGTAAATGATGCCAGCTCACTGGCCGAACCCTACAATGTACTTCTTTCCCTGCATCGCTCTCAAGAGTTACATTCGCCTCTCCTGCTCCTGCTCCTTCCATCTGAGCGGGCTCATCCCATCACCATGTTTGCTCACGGTCATTGCTTTTCATCATTCGTGGGACCCCGTAATCTCTCTGTTCAATTTCTCTGTAATTTGAACCCTTGTATCCATTGTATGCATCCACTGCCCTGGATGTTGTTCAATAATCTGCTCTGTGGTGACTCATCTTTAAAAGCTAATGAGATTCAACCTCTCATTCTGTCTTCCTTCGCCTCCTCTTTCTATGCCACTGCCATCCAATCCCATCTCCTTTCGCCCACTGGTCTTTGATATTGTCTGGTGGTGGTGCTGATTGGATGTGGCCTTTTGCCCAGTCCTGGCCAGCGTCTGGGGGACATTAGAGTCCTGGCCAGGTCTTCTATCAATACTGGCTGACTCTGCGTGAGCAGGAAATGCAAGATGTAGAAATGAGACAGCTGCAATCTCCTAAAAATGACAGCAGTCAAAACAAGCACATTGATTTGCATGCTTCAAACTGGCAGAAAATGTTGCAATTAAAGCTTTCTTTGTTAATAATTCCCTGGTCAGGTGATATGATTATCCTGCTTATTTTCAGTCTTTGAAGATCTGACTAACATACCGATTTCAATTGTGCTGACTTTCTCAGTGCGCCCTCTCATATTTTGACTCTTGGGCATAATCACTTCTTTGAAGAAACCCTTTCAGACTGTACACATGTTTTACTAACTAGAGTTTGAAAGCACAGTTTGGTGATGCAGCACCTGTGGTGCTCGTATACATCACCCTTAATCACAGTGAAGGAGGTGGTCTCATGTATTATTGATGTAGCAAGACGTGCAGAGATAGAACTTCTTTGTCTACATTTGCCTGTGGTTCTATTTGCCCTCAGTCACAGTTTGTTAACAGTCAGTTTTAGTGTTCATATTTTTAACGGGCTTGCTGCAAATTTGGACTCATGAAGGGATAATAAAGAGGATGCGGGCAAAGCAAATTAACTTTGTCAGCCCCTCACCCACCAAAAAGATAATATATTACTCTGTGTATGTGAGAAAGAAGTGGGAAGAGAGAGAGACCCTCCCCTCCCCAGAGATTAGTCTAATTTGGAGGACAGTGAATTGGCTATCACTCACAGACATCTTCCTACCCCGACTGTTTGTGAACTAGGGGGTTAATTTGGCACTACTCATGCACCCGTTTCCCTGTTTACATCACTTTGAAATGTCATTTGGTCACCAGGAATCTTACTGCTGGCTTTATCATAAATGCTTAAATGCCAGACCAATTTGCATGTGGGCGTTGGAGAGTGGAAGGGGACGTTGATCAGTGTCTGCTCCAGGGCAAACAGGGCCCGAGTTCTTGGCAGCAACCTTTGCTCAGCCTTGCTATGCCAGGTGTTACTGTGCTGTGAGACCCTCTCCATTCAAATAACAATGTGGCATGAAGGATGAGGAATTCATCAGGTTGATCTCTTTATCAACCATCTCCCAAACACACACACATTCACATACAACCCTCAAGCTGCGTGATGGATTACGATGGAGCATGGATCACTGACTGAAGGTTCAGATTCACCACCCCAGGGCCAGAGTCAATGAATAATTATTTCAAGTTGAGGTCATGAAAAAAGAAAAAGTGGACCAGCTCTGATGAAAATCAAATCCAAGTAGACACCTAATGAGCGCAGTAAGCCTCTGATTCAGGTAGCACCCCCGCTACAGGGAGCTCACCTCGGTACAGACCGGGTCACAACATCAGTGGGTAGTGCACGCTCGTTTATGCCTTTATTACTATTGCCAGCCTTTAAAGGACTGCTCAGTAGGTAGCGAATAAATAGAAGCGATGGTTTATTTAAACATATCTGCGGAGCACTTGATGATTTCTTACAAACAGTGCAGTCTGATGCCCATATCATTTTTATGTTGTTTACCCTTTTTAAATATGTTGAGTTTGGTGGTAAAGCTTTTGGCCGTATAAATAAACAATTGATCAGCCAAATTTACAGTTTTGGTCCAGACTGAGATATCTCAGTGACTCTTAGATGAATTGCTGTGGAATTTGGTCCATGTTTTCTTGGTCTCCCGGAACATGAAGTTTACAGATTTTCTTTTTACCCCCCCTTTCATCTAACACACCATTAGATCGACTTTTTGGACTCTTTGTAAAATAGCTCAAAACCAATTAGATCAGTTGCCATGACATTATGAACAAACATCCATGGCACACAGGAAAAATCCTTGGAAAGTTACAATAAACTTTGATCATTTTTCATGTTTTAGTACTGAATGTATGAAAACATCACACAAACCCAGAACTTTTGTAAGAATAAAAAGTAAAAATGAATATACTGGGTATACTGGAGCCCTGTCGAAGTGTTTGTCTGCTGCAGGTGCTGACGTTCTTCGCCACCACACCAGGATGAGTCACGTTTGAAAGTTTTTAAAAACTTGTTTGATGGTCATTTTTCATTTGAAAATGACCAGGATAGCTGGACAGTTCTGCCTTAACCCAATGGGGGGCTTGAGTTAATAAGTATCATGGCCAGTAATAAGATTGATAAATATCCCCAATATGGGATGGTACCATGGTGTTTTACTGAGGAAACCATAAGCAGGATGAAAGGATTTCCCAGCATAATGACAGCATAATGTGTGGATTAACCTTCCAGCTGACTTCCAACTCTTCTCCATAAAAGCCGTTGTTTCTCTTATATTGTCTAGTTTCTTATCATGCTCATCTAAAACTTTCTGGAGCAGTTCAATTTTCCATCTTCCCTATTCCATATTTGGCTTTGCCACTGTAGTGTTTGTTTAGTATAACAACTTTCAGTGTGATCCCCATGTGCCAGGGCGTCCATGTATGATCTGGCAAGTCCGTTTAAACTTTAGGACTCCTCTTCAGCAAAGAGCGTTGTGCGTCCCAAATCGCTCCAGACACGCCTATAGCCACCTTCTCAGGTTTGAATAAAGACTCTTGCACTGCTTCTGCAAGACCAGTAGGAGCATGCGGAGGAGTGTAACAGTTGGATCAAAGTACTGGGCCACCTACACGTTACATCTACAGGAGCTGCTTAATGATGGAAACCCATTCCTTGAAGATCTCTGTGCACAGTTTTTGCGCTGATGTTAATGCCAGAGGAGATTTGGAGCTCTTTGTGGCAGCTGAGCTGCTGTGGTTCCTAAATGCTTCCATTTTGCAATAATACCATTTATTGTGGAATATCTGGGAAGGAAGAAATTTCACAAACTGACTTGTTGCAGCAGTGGCATCCTATTACAGCACCACAGCCGAATTCATTTATCTCTTTAGAAAGACCCATTCTTTCATGAATGTTTGTAAAGGCAGACGTGGCTATAGGTGCTTGATTTTATATGCTTGTGGCAATGGGACTGAACACATCTGAATTCAAAGATTAAGAGGTGTGGCCCAATACTGTACGTTTTCCTTTTTCTCGCTCTTCTGCCAGTCGGGACCTTGGCACAAGTGAAACCACAGTCAAATTTGAACTATGGTCTCTGCAAATTAAATGAAATTGAATTGCAACAGCCCAGAGCAGCATGCACATCTGAAACTTTATGCAGCCATTCCTCAGTCTGTCAACCTTTTTATTGCCATTGCCTTTAGGTCAAAATTTGCCCAATACTTGCTTTTTGAGCACACTGATGCAAAACTAAACTAAATAAACTACTTTAATTGCTAATTAGCAAATGCTTGCAAATATGCCATCATTTTAGACTAAGATAGTGAAAATGCCAAATATTACCACCCACTGTCATTTACGTGATGCCATGTATTTGGAGTACTCACATCTGAACAGGAATATTCAGGTTCAACATGTTTCAAATATTATTTTTCTTTTCTTTTGGACCTGCGTGACGTTAACAGGAGTTACAAAAAAGGCAGATCACAACAATGGGCTTTAATCTCTGTATTAAAAAGAGGTTGTTGTAAACAACGCTGCCCTACTTTTTAATTGAATTCTAATCCTCATTCACTTCGATATAACACTTTATGACTTGCCGCCAAAGAAGAGAATTAGAGTGCTTATTCTACGCTGTCCTGTGAGACAAATCAGAACGAAGTTGTCGGACTCTCCATTAGCTTGTCCGATGAAATTATCGGCAGAGATTCAGTGACACGGACAAAGGAGCCTTAGAATCTGCATCCGTCAATAGCTCCAACATGTGATTACTCACACGCTAAGATCACAACCTTTCTTTATTTGCTATCATACTTTCCGCCAGTAATTGATTTTGGCCTGAAGGAGCGTTATCACCAAAGCTCTTAAAGGTCAAGTGGTGCATCGTGACAGTCCTATGTGTTGAGAAAGGCAGACAGCACTCAGACAGCGACATTGAGGGAGAAGGTGACCTCATTTCATATACACCAGACGGCTGATCTACACACGGCGCTGCTCAGCACACGCGTAGATCACACTGAAATGTGCTTATAGACAACCTACTTCATTGAAAAGAAAACTTGGGGTAATCTTTGCACTGTGGATACTATAAAGTGTTGGTGTTTGGTTTTCTGATACTATATTCAGTGGTACTCTAGCATAGCAGAGGCATATCATCCCTTTGTGCAAATGATGTGGGAAGTTTTCAAAGGCTTGTGTGATTTAGAGAGAGGGAACAGTGCAGCCTTTGATCTGTGCTGCTGTCTGTGCCGAAGATGTACAGGCCCCGGCCCTGCAATAGTACCACAGTGCTCAACCAACAATCACCCAAGCCTCCCTCCACCCACTTTCATCCCCAGAACACACAGCCCCCCCAGCCCTATCTAAGCACAATGGATACAAAGGGCTGAGGGTGCTATAGCGACAGAAGATCTATCCTTCCACTGGCAGGGCCCGGGAGCCCCTGTACCCTCGTAAATCACCTGCCTAACAATGAGCCTTAGTTTACCCCCTCCCCTCCTCTGTCTTGCCCTGTCTTCTTTCCTTGCTGTGGCATCAAGAACCTTCTTGCCTCACCGTAAACACCCTAATTACCTTGGTGTGAAAGTACCTCCTTTGTTTATTTTTGTATGCCACGCTGTTCCTGTATCCCTCCTACAACCCTTTTGTCTCATTACAGAGCAGCCTGTAGAAAAGTCACATTAAAATTTTAATAATGTTGCTTCTTGTTTCCCGCGCTTCTATATGGAACACCTAATTATGTCTCAACCTCAGTTTAAAGGGTCCTTTGTCTGCTGGATATGACAGTCACAAAAAGTTTCTGTTCATATTTTCAAACAATCTTTAGAAAGAGACGCACATGAGACAAATTGAAAGGTACTACTGTTGTTCAGGTGGAAGGCTGGATTGTCAGTAATCTTAGTGTTGATGGTACAGTTTTTCTTTACAGCTTGTTAACATCTAAAGCAGTGTTTCTCAAAGGTTTCAAGATTTATTCATTTCCACAGGTTTTATCCATGATAGCAGCATGGCTCTAGGGATGACAGCGGAAGCGTTTGAGTTAGTTGCAGAGGGGCTTTGGTCCTTAACAAAATGACGTTTGTTAGATGGATTGCCATGAAATTTTTGTCACTGCGAGGGGTGACAAAGTTTACGTACTACTGTTGACTCTATAGACAGTGCAGTTTTTCTATGAACAGCTCTCTGTAGTGTGTGTGTGTTGTTTTATTTTCTTGACAGCTGCTTATCCAGTCTACTTCACATTTGTGGGGTGTATTGCTGAGGGCCAAAAAATGCCACCCCATTGGTGATAAAGGTGATAAAGGCCCTGCAGTTGCTATCAGTGAAAAGATGCCCTTCTCTACCTCAGTAGAAGAAGGATGAAGAAGCTGTTGTCTGTACAAATTATGTAGCCTTCTAGCAGCAATATGAAGAAGTGCATGTCTACTATCCATTGTTTTTGTAAACTTGCAAATGCAGCTTTGTAATGTTGTCAGAGATTACATTTTAACCACGATCTTTTTCTAACCCTGGGGCCTAAACCTTACCAAACATCCATCTTCCAGTTATTCAATTCAGGACTGCGGGAGAGAAATCACAAAGGCACAGGGAGACCTGCAAACTAAGGTGGTTCTATCAAAACAAGCAACTAGAGTGATATTTCTATTTTTTTTATTTTTTTTATTGCTAGCTCAGTCGGCCATGCTCATGTTGGCGATTATTAGCAGTGACAGAGGGCAAACTTTGGCAAGATTACATTAAATGTTAGCCTGTGATGTAAATCTGGATATTGTCATAAATCTGTGCTGCATTTAAGAGCACTATTGTTAAAATATTGCAGCTAAATGTTGGCAACCTGAATCCGTGGCGTATTTTACAGGCACACTCAGTTCCTTCTCCCACAAACATCTGCCATCAGTCACTCATGCTGAGAGCCTCAATCAGCCCGCTCTGCACAGGCGCATTCTGAACGGCCGCTGCACTGGTCAGTTTACAAATCTAATAACATATATTTAAGTAGCAGAGACCTCGTCCCACTACACTGCTGAACTGAAAACTAAAATGCAGAAGGCATGTACCATTATTGTTTTAGATAATGTTTTATTCAACTCGCCACAGCATTAGGAGTCAAGTTTGTGGCAGTGACCCATGAATCACTGTGGTAACTGCTCAGAAAGGAAAGGGCAAGTCGTTTTTGTGTCATCTCAGTACAGGAGCTTACATGGAAGGACAGAATTTTTTATTCAAGGTTGGGGTTGTGCATATTCTTCTTGTTCAGGTGAACAGTAAGGGAGAGAGGTTTGGAGGGGAGCTTGTTGAAAAGCTTTTGTGCTGTGGGCTATTTATATTCCTCTGGGGCAGCTCAAACCTTCATCCTTCAAATCAGCTCCAGTACTGGTAGACTTAATGCCTGTCCTGTTGTACCTCCCTGCCATTTGATCACAATCCATTAAACCATTACGCTCACTAAAAGCACTAAGAGGAGCATCTGAAATCTGCTTCCATCTCCTTTACCACGCACCACATAGGTAAACAGACAGGCTAAATATCTCTGAAGGGCACTGACTCGGTGTGAAAGTTCTAGTCATGACAGACATGGTAGTCTAACCGACTGCTCGGCTTGGCTGTTAAATCTAAAGACTGAACTCGTGTTTAAAAAAAAGCTCTTCTTTTTCTCAAGACCCCGGTGCCACCTGAGGAATGTGACCTAACCTTTTCCAGTGTCCAGCAAGATAACTAAACAAGGCTAAATGTAAAACAGTCCTAGAACTTTATAGAATAGCTGGAGGTGTTCAAAGTCTTGATTTAATTATCCCCATGAGTTTAACATACCGGTGTGACATTTTTTACTATGTGACTTACAAGCATGTAATCAGAGATCAAATGAGAAACAGAAGCAGCACTGTGCCTTTTTTTTTTTTTTTGGAGGTTTTACAGGAATAAATTCACGCTTTATTGCACAGAGCACTCCTTGTGGCCTTA
>VUQK01042982.1:21915-39036 GCA_015106715.1 Bujurquina vittata
GGAAGGGGGGTGGGGTGGGGGGGGGGGGTGGGGGGGGGGGGGGGCATCATATGGTGATGCATGGCTGGTGACTGGTGATACCAGATGGCCTTCCCATCACACAGCCTGTCCATAGTGGCTATACTCTGTATGTTTCCCATACCATTCCCATGGCTGCTCTTATTGCATGACCCTTGACAGAACATGGCTTGACATGTCACAGTATCCGCCCACCACTCACACCACCACCTACTGCGGGCCTGTTTTTGGTTTTAAGCAGCCTGAACTTAATTTACAAGGGGAAAGCTGACACCATATATGCACCTCCACATGATAACTGCCCATTACTATCATGTGGCTCCTTCAATCAAGTATCTGAATCAGTTATCTGCGACAATTAGTCTATGGGTTTGATCTGTTCAGTTCTTTGTTATTCTACAGTAAACATTAAATAGAATTTGTGGTTTAAGGGCAAACATGTTGTGGTCAGGTGGGCTCCTCCCATGCACCACCATCCTGAGATAACATAGCTGAGCAAACTTAAGTTAAACTGACACACTTACTGGGCACAATTTTTTTTAATGTTCTGCCACCGATAATTTGTGTTGGTTAAATTGTTGCCCAGAGCTTGAAATGGGATTTTCTTAGCAGTTTATCACAGTTAATTGCTGTATTATCAAACAAAAGATTGGAGGCAATTGCCGACTTGACCCCATTCAGTCACAGACGAACTCTGTTTTACGGCAACAATGATGGCAGCTTTTAGTGACAGTGTTGGTATGCTTCTCAATCAAATTTTGCAGCAAAATGAAGAAAAAAAAATTAGAAATGAGATAATTTAGCTTATTGGAGGAACAGATATTGACAAATTTTAGCTTTGAGGACATAATTTAGAAATAGCCAAAAGGTTCCATATTTTATGATCTTTAAATGAGATTTCTTGCGAACACTAAACGCCAACGAATGATCAAATCCTTGCAAATTATTTGAAAAGGCATTAGTAATTGCGCATTATGCAAAGGGCATGATGACTGTACAAGTAGAGTACATCTGGCAGGGGTGAGACACAGATGCACGTACAAAATCCACTGAATCACAGAATTATGCATAGGAGAGACAAAACCCCGGCTGTACTGAAATCAGAGCACGTAAATTTGGTAAATTAGATTAAGTAAATACCGGTACTTGCTAAACAGTTTTATATTTTAATTTCTTTTCTTGGGGTGAGCAGTAGGAGGTGCTGCTAATATTGAAGTATTAATTTAATTATTAGATCCTGTCTGAGGCACAGAGTTGTTATTTGAGGTTTCCTTCACCTGAGATCTCCTGATGCAACACTATACCAGACATCTGGTCCACCAAGTATGTTAAAGCAAACACAAAGAAGTATGAGCAAATGCTGTCTGACCCCAACAAGTGTTACCCCAACATAGTATGTTGTGTTCCTGTATCAGGTGAACATATTTATGGTGTTTACTCTGTGGCTGTGTTCTGTGGAGGACTACGGGTCAACTTTTGGCACACCCTACTACCCCCGTTTCTGTTGTAAGTGATTTGGCAGGCTTATAGTGCGACTGGTGCAGAGCCTGAGCTCATTCACTCACTTTCTGACCACTGGCAAAAACCATAATGCTCTCTCAGCTTTCATCATCACGCTGATGGGATTAAAAACAGGTGAGTGGCAGTAAATTGGGAGGCTGGAGATGGATGCCTTCATACGGCTGCCTGTGGAAACAGCAATGGGGAGGAGAAGCGGTGCATTAATGAGATGGCAGATTATTATCTTGTTAGAGGAGTTTTCTTTTAACCCATGCAGCTCCTCAGTGCGCCTGTGATCCAACTGCGTGCAGGTTGTGTACAGTATGCAAGCTCTACTTAGATGCACATCCTTAAAACTCTACATTGTGTTTCCTTTGGTTACATTTTGTACAGTTTTTGTAGTCACTTGTCAGCAACTGTTTATCTGATAGTGGTTTTTTTTGTGCTTGTCCAAATATGGTAAGTCTCCTGAATGTGAAGTGTAGACTTGGTATTAGACTCCTCTCCCTTCAACACACAAATATGTACACTCACACAGGTGGCTACACAGGAACAGCAATTGGATGCTCAGCTTATTTACTCTGTGTTTGTCTGGAGGCTACGTACAGGGCAGCCCCGTTTAGAAGGAAGTGGGCTGCATGGTTTCCCTGACTGAGTCCAATAAACACCTTCCTATCTGTGGTGCTGGAAGCCAGCAACAAGAGCGGTGTTTTCGATCGGGTAGATAAGAAAGCCACTTGCCCTGGAGAGAGCAGAAGAGGCTCTGTCACATTGTGATAGCGGCTGACCAGAAAGCTTGGGAAGAGGAACGCATCACACTTAATTAAGTTTGTTCCAGAGTCTACGTCAAGGTTGTAATTGTTATAGTGACAATATTTACATGATCATTTCATGTGCTTGAGGTGGTACGATTATATAATATTACACTGGGGTTGTTACACAACCTGATGTCCCGTTTTAAAAGATTTAAAAATGCTCTTTCCTTTTTGGGTTCTTACCGTAGTGGACTGAGAGTCAGAAAAAAATAAGACTCTTCTCCTTAATGAGGCAATCTGTGCAAATTATCTGATATATGTGTGTGCGTGTGTGTGCATGTGTCACCACTGTAATTGCCTTTCCAGTAGGGACTGTGGTTTACGTTGCAGATGTGGCAGGTCTTTGGGCAGCAGCATGGGCGATTAAGGAGCCCGTTGATTGATGACACTATTGCTGCACAAACCCATTTTTCAGCACCTCAGTACCATAGAAAAAAAACAGGCTGATTTTGACCCTAACTGACAAATAGAGTGTACTGTAACTCTTTCACTATATCGCTGACTGATTTCCTGCTAGAGGAAGAAAACTATATTTCAGTACAGTTTAGGACTCACCATAAGCGTTTTCACTGGTATTAAGTGTTCATCAGAATAGAATATAAGTATCTAAAGACTGTTCAGTGGGCCTTCTGTCTTCCCTTTTCCCACTCTTCCGTTACTCCATGCTTTAATCAGGTCTGGTTGTATGGCCTTTAAAAGGACTGCAGTTTCTTTGACAGTTATGTATAGTTCATATATGCTTCCCTTCCTTCATCCTGCAGCTGGGGACCTCTTAAAGGGGCCCGGGGGTGGGGTGGGGGTGTATTAAGTCTTCATAGAGCTTCTCGAAACTAGAAACACAGAAACAAATGCCTGCCTACTTCTGCATTGCTCCCTTTTAACCCCCTCCAGTACCATTCACATTGGATGTGCAGTACATGCAGCATAGCCACAGGGTATAAAGGAGCAGGAGGTGGCTCACAGGTCTCTTGCATGTTTTGTCTGGACTTTCTTTTGAGGGATTAGCCCATTTCCTCCCTCTGGGCCAGGCCATTGGAAGCAGTCGGGATGGCAGGGAAAGCATTGATCTGCCATCATCATACCATCTGTCTCATGCTGCCTTCTGGGATTAATGATTCCCTCTGACAGGTCTTTAGTAGAGCTCCATCACTGCTGTCTGACCATTCAGATTGCACTGTCATGTGGCAGTGTGACAAACTTGCATGCTGCATCTTTTGGTTTACATTATATTCTGCAGTTCATTCTTTCATTGAAGCTACCAGCCACATAAATGTATAATGCACTTAAATAATTGTTGCCAGATTTGCTAGTCTGAAACCGTGACTAGCTTAGTGGGCCAACAGCTGTGGTCAGTAATATAGTTGCTCATATGTGACAGATAGTCCACTTTGCAGTATATATTTGTGACGCACCAACTGTTAAATTCTGTGCCAATACCAAAGTTTAAAATAATATTTCAGCTGACAACTAGTGCCGATATTTTCTTCATTTAGTTGTTTTTTTCTTCCTTTTGTGATAGAGAAACAAATACATCTTTATAATAAAGAACAGATTTCATTTCAACGGTTTTCATTCAGTCTTTCAGTTCTTCATCACTGTCACTTGTCTTCATCACTGTCTTTGAACATTTACCCAGCACAAACTGATACCACCCAATATTTGCAGGTATCATTTTTTAGGATGAATATTGGAAGTTAACAATTTATTGGTGAACCCTCTATTGGTGCATACGTTGCTATTTGGGCTCAAAGTGTTGTAAAAAATCAGTCTGACAACAATATTGTCAGATATGAAGCCCATACACAGTACCAGTCAAAGGTTAGTGTGTCCAAACCTTTGACTGGTACTGTATGCCCATCTTACTCAAAGTTTTTCTGTGTCAAGAGCATGGGCTGTTTCCGCATTCATAATTGCAGTACAGAAATACTAACACTAAACCTTTGTAGGTAATCTTAGTATTTGAGCATTTTTTTAAGCAGGTGCCTCATTTTGGGTGATTTTAATATGAAAAAAAAAAAACCTGCTTATATCTAACTGTAGTAGATCTATGTCTTACTTAGAGCTCAGTCACAAAGCCTGTTGGGTATCTGAAGTGCAAGCTGGCCGTTGCTGACCTGCTGGCAGTTGAAGTGCGCTGATGAGGTCCGGCACTTCATTAGAATGCTGCCCCGAACCTCACAACACACAATAGTTGCTGTAACTGCTCGTGGCTTCGGTCCAGGGAGGAAAATAAAATAGAATAACTGAGCAGGATAGAGGGGAAGTCCAAACCGCTGTAAGCTGACTGGCCTTGGCGCTGCATTGGGCTCTGCTACAAGCTGCCTCCAATGTAACAGCCTCATCACTGCCACAAAGAAACATTTTGCTAACCAGTGGCAAAAGTTCAGCCAAACCAGGAGCAGAGCCTCCTAAAATGGGAAAGATAAACTAGTCATGGGCTTTTTCAGAGTTGCGGACTCTCACTCAGAGAGTGGCTTGTACAAAGTTTGCGGCTCTCTGCAACAGAGGCATCCAGACACTGAGTTGGCTGTCATATGCCACTGCATATGATGGCACGGCATTGTTACACATCTCCTCATCATCTCTAGATATATGCTCAGCCCCGTTCCCAGAGGAGCCACTAGTGAACAATGGAGCGATGCGCCTCCTCGCACATTCCACGAGGCTCTATTGAGCTGTCTAATGAACCTCTATTGCATGCGTGGCCTGTGCTGGCTGCTGGGGCTCCGCAAAAATACCATCTTGCCCCGTCACACTCCCTCGTATTTAATTTGTTTGGTATGTGTAATAGGCTGTGAAGTGGAGCATGGTGCAGTGTTGATCTGTGCCAACCAGGTCTGCGGATATGGAGGGACAGGTGCCAGCCATCCCGGGAAGGTGCTGTACTTAACACTCTGGGTTGGAGAGTGTACAGTCCTGGCCCTGTGGTGCAGGCTTTTAGAGCTGCCAGTGTCCTGTTGATCCAGCCAAGCAAGCTTTTAGTTTAGTAATAGGACATCATGTCTGTGTGTTCTTTTTTTTTTTTTTGAAGAGGGGGAAGCTGAAAGTTGAAGAGAGAGGGTTGTCAGTTGCAAGCCAGGAGAGCCACAGTAGACATGAAATACAGTGCATTTACTTTCTGAGTTTATACTCAGGGACATTCAACATGAACAAAAGCTAAGAAAGATCAACGGCCTTTCTCAGTAGCAGTTCCATTTGTTTACTACCAGAATACTCTATCACAATTCATTATGTGATGAAACACTGATGTAGTATTATACATGCAGCAGCTTAAATTGCATTTTTGCTATATTTGGAGAGTGTCAGTGTCTGAGAGGGAGGATAGTCATGGTCTGATAGCAAGGGTACATTAATTACTCAGCCAATGAAACACCTTTTTCCATCAGTGTTTTTGCCTTTCTTGTATCAAAAAACCCAGTAATAGCTCTAACCTCTGGGCAGATGCGGCTGTGGTTTTATCGGTGCTTGCAGACTTTCTAGAAGAGAAAAAATACAGCTATGAAGACTGAGACTACAAGTACATTGCCTCTAAACTCTATTGTTTTTACAGCAGTATCCCAAAATGGACCTTTGGCTGCCTTCACCATCACACTCACAGGGGTATTTATTTCTCCATGGCTTTTTTTTAAGTTGACCTTGGTTGCCTAGTTACTTTCTTATATCCTTAGAGATTTAAACATTTAACGTCCTGGTTGGTCAGCAGCTGGACCTAGGCCTTTTTTTTTATTTTTACCTCATAGGATTTAGGATGTGTCAAAAAGAGCGCACTAAACCCTGCAAAGTTCTCGAAGTTAAGCAAACAACGCCTGTTGACACAGACCTCCTTGAGTTCCCGAATTCTTTCCATCATATTCAAGTACAGTTAAGGAAGGCTTAATCCAATAAAACCCTCTTTTCGTCTGCTTTCTGTTGTTCAGACCCTCTTAAATCTGACTGTGTGTCTGCAGTGTGATGGGTGGACTCTGTTGTTCAGGCCACCAGAGACCACGGGGAGTATTTTCAGTGTCAAGGAGCAGCTACATTCCAGACTTGAATTCTCACATGGGAGCACTCATTCCTCAGTCTGCTTCAAGCCATAACCGACCTCCCCTGTTTTCCATGTGACACTTGTCCTCAGCTCTTCAAGTATAATGTCCATGAAACACTGGTGCTAATTAAGGCTGCTGGTGTCTGTAACTGGCCAGCAGAACACAAATCAATGCCCTCCTTGGGCAGTGCATATTCGTCATTTACCAGTGAGCCACAAGTCACAGGAGACCAGACTAAGTGCGCCCTTTCCTCAGTCCTTCATGTTCTCATGCCACTCATGTTGTGACTTTAACACGGCCCTGTTAAAATCTTGTACTATTAATGGCAATGAAAGAGAAGGGTGCTGAGTGCTTTACTACCTTCCATAATTACCTGCAGAAAAGATCTAAGATCCTCTGTTCTTTTTATGGATTGAAACATTTTAAGGAGAAAATGAGTACTCTAGTTCTGTGACTTCAATCATAGGACTCCAAACATTAAAATACTTCATGTATCACTGGATACAGTATATACTTGCGTGCAGAATGCAGCAGTCGGGTATAAACGCACAAAGATGGAGTAGTCCGATGGGAAAATTACTCATCCAGTAAGTTTAAAACCTGGCAATTCAATTTACAGTATGATATTATATTAAAGTTCTGTAAAATTATTTCTGACCAGCTTGTTGATTGCAAACAGGGAAAAAAAAAAACATGTCCCTGTTTGATAGTGTTTGCTAAATCAACACATTAACAATTTGGCCAATGTCAGATGGCTTTTGTCTTTCTTTTTGTGTTACTGAAACCTACCCGCCATCCAGCATTTTGATTTAAAAAAAACCCAAAAACAAAACACTCTGGATGTCAGCCCTAATTCATTAGTACTTTATTTTTTTTGGAGTGCTGCAGTTTTCCAAATGATGAATATGCAAATATGTTCATGTTCTGCTATATTAGCGATGACAAATTGCCTCAGTTCTTCAAATAGTCCTGAATTATTCCAACAGATCTCTCTGAAATATGGTCATCGCAGCAGGGGCTAAGAGTGGGATACTTAATCTGTGGGACTGCCTTCAAAGGGAAGGCTCCTGTAACCTCTGCCATGTTGTGGTGTGGAAAACAGTGGGCACGTGCACAGAGGCTAATTTCAAAATTGCAGGCCTCCATCCACACTTTGCAATCTGGAGCTTGCAGGCAGCAAGACTGGCATGATTTCTCCAGCCCTCTAACTCCAGAGCCCAGATGCCACAAGCGACGGCGCTGTACTTTCTTACTCCGTGGCAAACAAGCCTCCTGGCTTTTCTCTCCAACTTACCTAATTAACTGTCCCTGTCGACCAAATGCTTTTGCTTCTCGTCTCCCATGGCTGTGCATTTTGAGACTTCCTCACCACTTTGATTAATCTTTGTTCCCGAGTGTTCAGAATCCCTAACTATGGCTATTTGGTGCCAGTTTGCAGCACATGATCTCTGAGGTTTGCTTAAATCAAACTTGAGCATAGTATGCTTCTCTGCCCTGTTTTGGGGGTTGCAGAAATGTGTCGAGTTTAGAGCAGGTTCTGCAGAGGAAGACTTTCTCTTCCTTTTCACTGCAGATAACCTCTTGGGGGATAGGCTGACATCTAAAATGTAGAGTTTAAAACAAGGTTTCTTTGGTATGTTTACAATGCAGAGGAACTGTGTTGCTGTTTGTGCAAATTGAGCATGCTGAGCTAATATTACAGGGGCTGCAATGTGTGAATTCTTGTGTATTGTGTATATTTGGCAGTGTTGTGAACTTTGCAAGCAGCACTGCAGTATTGTGCAATGAGGTTGTGAAGTGGGTCACCCTCTCCACAGTGCTGAAGATCCTGTTTCCTCTCTAAGGAGTACGCATGAAACTTATATCCAGGAGACATCTACCGCAGGCAGACTTAATCATCATCGTGAGGTGACACAATTCTGTCCCATGTGGTCACAGAGAAGCTAAAAAAATGATATAAAATGCCTGCAACACTGAATTAATACTCCCTTGGCTAATTACTCAGGAACTCGTCTGTCTTTGCCACATCTGTTAAAACTTGGATGTATTTACATTAGTGAACTGCAGATGGTTGAATTTCTTCAACTTGATCTTTCCTTTTTCGGACATAAAATGTTGGTTTTGGGTTATTTGTGTTTCACAATGAAGGCATTGTATTCATGCTGCAGATTTACTCTAGTTGATTTTTTTCTTTTTGTTTTTTTTGGACATTTTTCTTTCTAGAAGTTACTTCTTTTGGCTTGGAATTTCAGCTTGGCTGCTATGAATGATGAGCTTTTGGCTGCTCGTGGATCTCTCAGTCATCCCTGGCAGGCAGAGCTGTCTTAATTGTTGCATGCCTCTGGAACGTGCCTCACTAATGGGGCTGTTGGAGTTCCAATCAGTCAGCGCTGTGTTGTTTCTCTCTAATATCCCAGCTTTCTCCAGCCGGGCAGCCTTGATGATGCAACAAGCTGCTATGATGTTGGTGACACCACTCACAAGGCTGTGGCCTGGAGGAATGACATCTCTTTCATGCCTCTTTCAGCCTGTCTGATGCCAAGCTGACATCCAGTAGAGATGACATTTTATGTTGATATCTGCTGGGGCTTTTTTTTCTTGCGTGCCACTAAAACAACGGGTTTGATGAAATATGATAGGCATGCTCTGAGACAGTTACAGAGATTCATTTCACAGAATCTGTTTAGATGTTACTCCAGAAAAGCCTCAATAGAGAAAGGGAGTGGGGTGTTGTGGGTGCAGATTACAGATGCTTCTGTACTCCGGGAAACTGGCTCAGTGAACACTTGATCCTAGCTGCTAATCCTCTTCGACGTCGCTAAACACTCACACAGGTAAAAGGTCCTACAGATTGCAGTCATCATGGGGCTTTTCCTGTAAAACTTCAGAGATTTGCATAATAGGAGCTTATTGCTCATTCTGCTGGACTTATTGCGGATTGAAACAGGAATGCCACCATCTTTTCATTGAAGGTGTCCAAAGGCTGACTCATTGTGTGCTGTCCCACAAATCTGAAGATGTGATTTGGGAAACTGGAACAGGAGTGGTCTAATACCACAAATGAGTCATGATCCATGCGATCCTCTCGCCACTTTACCCACTTCACTGTCCAGGCCTGAGCCTCGGAGTGGCCCACGAGGGGCTGTTTAACGATTCAGATCAAGTATTGCTTTTGCTCCATGCGGCCGGCCTTGTCTTTGCACCTCTCTGTTGCTTAATCTTTTATTTTGGCTGTAGAGCAAGTGCTGAAACTCCTGGCAAGGCAAACAAACTTCTAATAGGGGGAGATGTGAGGGCCTTGTCACCATATGGGGCCTGGAATTCCACCGAATAGCTCTCTAATCTCCACAACATGTTAGGAATCCAGAGCCCTTGTTTTTCAAGAGAAAATAGCAGTGGGCTCCCCACGTGGCTGCTCTTTTGGTGTGCAGTGTGAAAGCAGCATTTTTAGCACCCCGCAGCACTTTGACTTCTGAGAAACATGTACATGCACACATGTGGGAAATCTACTGTTGTCAGCAATAGAACTATTACCTTTAGGTTTGAAGTTCAAACTACTATTAGGCCTCAGGCCTCTTTCATCTACTATACGTTTGCAGTTTTGTAGCCATCAAATGTTCAGAAACTAACGAGAGAACAGTGTGAAGATTATTCCTCTGTGCAGACTCTTCATCAAGCACAAGCAGATGTAGAGTGAGGTAGTGCTGGTAGGATTGGTGGCCTCAGCTGATAAGGTGTTTCCTTTGCTGAACTAAAGTACTTAGGTGTCAGATATGATTGCCCTGTTCCTGTGGTGCGACGCGTTGAAGGGCAGCGAAGCAGTTCAGTAGCATTGCTGTTGCTCAGGGAGGTCCTTCGCTGACTTGCTAAATGGCCGCTGGCGATTCAAGGCTTTCTGCTTCCCAGACTAACTGATGGCCTTATCTCTTGTTTTGCTTTTCTGTCTCCCAGTTGTTGACGTGAGACTTCAAAGGGGACCCAATATGCTTTTCCTTCTTTTTTTTTTTCTCATATATGTATATATACTGTTGCAAACATGTTTAAATTCTCACATTCCTGTTGAGGCATAAAGGAAAAGCACCATGCTATAGGGACAGAGTTTGAAATAACGAGGCAGGTCTAGCTGTTACTCACCTGCTCTTCGGTGCAGTGAAGTCTGGGAATCTCTCAGGGATGGTGTGAGTCCCTTTAAAGTCACGATGGTTTCTGTTTTTACAACCAAAGTCAATCAGAAGAAAGCTGTCTTAAATGGAGGGGGGAGCAGCTTGTTTCAGCCACTTTAGTACAGAAAAAATACGGAGCTGGAAATTATCATAATAGACCTACTTTAAGTGGGGTGAAATGGGTCAGAATTATTACTCATTTCAGGTTCACATTGTAGTTGTGTTCTTTTTCCTTCAGGTCCCTAAGGACGCTTTTTGCTTTATAGTTACTGTGCATCATTTTTGCGTTTACATTTTGTGTGGGCACTTGCACATACATTAAAACTAGCAGCTTGAACCTGAGGACGAGTTTAGTGTTGAAGCGTTTAAGATGGATTCTGGTGAGTCTTTCAGCAGCAACCCATGACATATTGGTGAAAAACAAGTTAGCATTTCTAAAGAGCATGCAGATATGGCTTTAGTTAGTGGTATAAGTTACAATAAACAGTTTATATGACACAGGTTCAGTCTTACTGTGAGCGTTTGTGATTTGTGTGGGCATCAAATGTAGAAGAAATATTTGTCAGGGTTGTGTTTTTGAGGCTTTTGGGGTGGCGGCTGTTGGCGACACAGTAAGTTGTGCGTAAACAGCGCGAGTCATCGTCTGCTTTCCCAGTGTGTGGAGACTCGTACGTGGTTAAGCTGCATGCAGTTTGTCTTTGCATCTTTTGGTGATAATCTGAAACAGCCTGTTCCCCCTTTGTAACATTCTGCAGGTTTAGCTGAGGTTTTCAGATATCGTCCTTCTTTACCCTTTTTTTCACTGCATCACTGGCCATAAAAAGTTGTTTTCAACATTTTGAGCTATTGCCTCGTTTCTTCCCTAGGCCAGTGGACTATCGGGCTTTGGTCTGTGGAATCTGCTTTAGTGTTTTCTCCCTCACTGGGCCATTTGCTGAGGCCCCAGTGGGGCAGACAACAATAGGCTTCATATGAAATATTCACCATGACGGGGGCATTCCAGCAAGCAGTTGATATATTCACAGCAGTTTAGTGGTTAGATAAAAATCTGCTACGATTGAAAAGAAAAACACAACCCCAATGTTTCCAGAGATGCAAAATAAGATTGAGGATTAATTTTGTTATTGGATGGTGCCTGCCTTCTATCTATCTAACTGCTCTGGCACGCAGTACTGATGGCCTTGTCTTGTCCCTCTTTGTCTCAGTCAGAATTTCATCCTAATGAAATGAGGGTGCATCCAGATTCCCAAATTAGAAGTGAAGCAATTCTTACATATCTTATTTATTTGCTGAAAGTCCCATGGCAGAGGGACTGGACTCACTGCTCTGCCTGTCTTAGCGGGGGTGACGCTCCGCAGTGCTCAGGTTGTTGCAGCCCGTGTTATGCGCAGATGCTCGGAGTAATTGCAGTGAAGTCTGGGGATCTCTCAGAGATGGTGCGAGTCCCTTTTTTTAAAGTCTGGATGGCTTCTCTCTCCGCGGTCCAAGCTAGCTCTCAAACGTTAATTTATTTTCATTAAAATACCTGCACGGTTGAAGTGACGAACAGAGAAGTCGGGTGTGGAGCGAATGCTTATTAATGCTGAAAAATGAGTGATTGCTGTTCCCATAATGAGCCATTGGCTGTGAGCTGTTTAGACAAACGAGAGACCTATTTTTTTTTTTTTTTTAATTTAAGACAACAACCAAATGGAACAGGTTTTGGGGATAGAACCAGAATAACTTTTTTATGAGGAAATGACCATGTGACACTTATATATGTCATAAAGTGAAGAAACTACAAAGGTGAGGGGCACAAGATATTTAGTATCCTCAGAAAATTACTTCTCTGTTGCTCAGAAAAGCATGATTGGACACCAGAAATCTCATTTTATCTTCTTTGCTCTTCTGCCATTAGCAGCCTGTAGAACTTCATGGTAAAAAGTTGGCACACTGATATGGGACCCTTTTATTATTTTCACAAACAGTCATGTGCCACCAATTAGTTGAAGCCTGGCGTGCTTTTATGCATTCAACTTTTGAATCAAAAATTCATTTTTTTTTCCTTCAAAAGTTAGATTGATTTTTGAATTTCCAAAGTGGCTGCCCATCACAGCCAATTGAAATCAGCAATAGAAGCCGTCAGGCAGAAAGCGAAGTCATCAGCGTTTCGATCAATCAAAATCAAACTTGGCCCTTGAACTCATTTTTTTAGGACGCATGAAAATAATTTTCAGCATTTTGCTTCCAAGTGCTTTGAAATGATCGATAATTCCCTTTGCCTAGTAATAGTGGATATGTTGGTCATAGACAATTAATTTTTGTGTTTGGTAATATCCTCTTGTGTCATCTTTTCATGCAACTCTATGATGTGATGGCCAAATTGGATTTTATTGAAACATCTAAATATTTTTCGTTGACTGCAGTGTCTCCCAAAATTGGCAGCGATTATCTTTAAACAAAAGTATCAAACCAACAGTGTCCAGTTCAGCAAATCAGTAGATAGAGAGCCTCTCAGCTTCTGCTTTATGAAGGATTTTGTCCCAAAAATGGATCATTTGATCACTGAGGAAGCAGTACTCTGAGAGGTGCTTAAAGCTATGCCTTTAACATGATCAGATGTGTGTGAGTGAATATGGCTAAGTAATATTCTTATATTATTAATATAGTTGCTATGAATGCACTCAGTTTCTTCATGCACACAGTCCTGTTACTTCAAAAACACAATGTTTCCTTAACACTTTACAGTTTGCTACAGACTCCCTTTTGTGTATAAATGCTCACATTCCTGCTGCAGCATAAAGGAACAGGACAACGCTATAGGGCACAAAAGCACAGGATGTTAGCATGCATTGTAGTTAATGCTGTTGGTGTCGGTCCAACCCTCCAAGTCAGTTCCTACGCAGTGCTTTTGTAACCTCTGCAATCCTGTGTGAAAAGCTGACTAGGACCTTTTGAGAAAACTTGCATATCTGCGTCTTTTCTAGCAGTGTAAAGCTGACAAAAAAAAGCCCCGTGGATATATTGCATTTTCCCAGAGAAAGATTTGCTTTCGATTGTGTGCCTGCTTCTTCTTTTGCCAGAGTTAGCTTCTTACAGCTCTTTCTCATGGAGGATTATTGGAAAAGGCTGTCACTGTCCAGTAAATTCTTTTTTTTAATACTCAAATAAAAGTACTGTGGCAATTTTGTGTGTGTGTGTGCGTGCGTGTGTGTGTTGCGCTTGGGTGCGCAGCTGTGTGTGTTTGAGAGAAGACAAGATTGCCTCACTGTTTGGCTACTGCTGACAGAAATATCTAGTGTTGGAGAATGTTAGTGTGTTAGCCGATACATTGAGACTTTCATTAAATATGAGATATTGGCCAGTCAGTCTTCCTCTGTGACCACAGCGGGAAAGCTTTTTATGATTATTATAATAATCATAAAAATGATCTCTTACTCTGCAAATGATTCCTCTGTGGCCTGATTTTACTCAGCAGCTTGAGGAGTCTTGGTCTCTAAAAATATGCTGTCAAAGCTGCCTCACCCTGATATAAGGAGCTGCTAACACACTTTAAAGGTGACTTATAATGCTCATTCCCAGCTCCATATTTTAATTCTTGGACTTTACTAGAATAGCTTTGATTAGAATAATCATTTTTTCCCTTTATAATTCATTCTCTGTTGGTGATAAACTGCTTTACCACCCTCCCTCTGAGTCAACTTTCTTTGGCTGCCCCTTATAAACAGAAAGTTGGACAGTAGATGGGTGGGGCTTCTGTGCTCACAACCAAAGCGGTGCTCATGTGATGACCATATTAGGAATATCCTCTCCCTTTGACATCATACACATCTGAAAGTAGGAAAAAAGCCAAGCATTTAGCATCAGAAGCTCAGGCTTCAGCTTTACTTGTAAATACACTAACCTCATTATTTAAAATTTTTTGATCATGGCTTACATGAACACCCACAACTGCAACCGATGACAGACACAAAGGAAAAGCTTATTAGGTCTAAATGTGTCTGTCTTCATTCAGTGAGTTCAGTGTTTTGATTTTGTAAATGCTGTCTGGGAGCAATTTCCAACTTGTCTTTTTCCAACTATAATGGGCTTGCACGCCTGAGTCTATGCAGTACATGGTTCTGGATCCAACTCTAAAGTGAGTTATTTTTGGGTTCACACGCTGCAGAACTCAATGCACAGCAGTGAGGGCTGTTGAATGCTGCACCCCCTCGCACTCCTGTTCCTGACAAAAGGCTCTCCACACTGTTGGTCTGGCTGCAGTCATCTCACACCCTCTTCTCTATTTTAAGCTTTCAGACAGAGGCCCACTCCCCCTTGAGTGGACTCTAAGTCTTTCTGTGTGGGATAGAGAAAGGGGCCTCGGCTCACCCAAGACATTTGCACACACACACAAAGCAGCTCCTGCCAGCTGGTGCAAAGGTAACAGTAGAGGTAACCTCCCAGATGGTGCGGCCTCAGTAAACCTCTGCCCTAGCTGCAATGAAAGTCTGGGGAGGATGCTCATTAAAGTTTACTTTCTGACAGGGCAGTTGACATATTTGTCAGGGATATCCCTGTGGATCAACACACACACACACACACACACACACACACACTGCTCTGAACTGTCTTTACTCAGTCCATGACCTGAACTAGGCGACATGCAGAGCAAATTTTGATGAACTGTGGTTATTTGTGCAACTGCAACAGTGGCGATATTAATTTATAAGATCCTCTTATCTTTCCAACCTCAAATTCGTCAGAGTGAGTAACAACTGTATCCTGGTTTCAAGTTTGACAAAGTTTTTTTTTGTAAGCAGCCCCGCTCACAGACTGGAAAGTACCAATATTTTGGTAAATTATGAGCGGGTGATTAGGGTAAACTGATTTGGAGTGGCTGCACGGCATCAGAATTGCAGGTAATCAGATGGCTGGCGTGCACCAGACATCCTCTGTCTGACAGAGACAAAAACACACAAACCTCTCAGTGTTCCTGATAATCAGTGTGGTAGACAGGGAGGCACAGGGGATCTGAGCTGTTGTTGCAGTCTCTACTTCAGGTTATGGACTAGCCTGAAGCACCACTTACTGAAGTGTCTGAAGATGGCTGTTGTTCTTTGCATAATTGCTTTTAGATTATCCGTGTTCCCCTGGGTTAACATATTTGTGGTGTAGATCTGTAGAAAAGTGAAATCTAGAGATTCCCAGAAGTTTTTGAGGAGGTTCCTGGAATCCCCCAGGAAAATGGATAAATGAGTACCCACTCAAAATTAGCCTCAGTGGAGTTTGTGTAAGTGTTAATTACATAATTGTGTTTCATTTATTATAATGGACATAACACGTGTAAATTCGCCAGCACAGAACATAATGAATGATTGTGACACAGAGACTCATCATTTGTAATAATGAGCTCTAACACAGGTTTGTAGTTCTAATATTGAGCTAAATGTCGATCAGACAAAGAGAGCTCAAAATGACCTGAGACCCTAACAAACAAATGCTGAACAGGTGAATAAGCAGAATATATTAACACATACAGTACCAGTCAAAAGTTTGGATTCACTGTGTCCGGACTTTTGACTGGTACTCTTACTTAAATATGATTTTTGTTTATCAAAAGAAAAAGAAAATTAATAGAGTTCTGTCAGAAAAGGTTACATTGAAGCAGTTCTGCTAGTGGTCAGCTGAGGCTGGCTTCAGAAGTGTGTCAGTGTCAGTCCTATCACCTATCAAGCATAGCATTATGACCACCTGTCTTAATATTGTGTTGGTCCCCCTTTTGCTATCAAAACAGCCCTGAACCATCAAGACATGGACTCCACTAGACCCCTGAACATGTGCTGTGGTATTTGGTACCAAGATGTTAGCAACAGATCTTAAGTCCTGTGAGTTGCAAGGTGGGGCCTCCATGGATCGGGGTTGTTTGTCCAGCACATCCCACAGATGCTCGATTGGATTGAGATCTGTAGGATTTGAAGGCTAAATCAACACCTCAAACATGTTTTTGTGCTTCTTAAACTTGCTTAACATTAGGGATCTTGCTACTGGTCTAAATATGGTCACTTCATCCATCCACATTGCAGTAGTCTATGGGAGATGCACATGTATTGTCTTCACTGTACGTTGACTGGTCATTCTAAGTGTTGTATATATCCACTGTCCAAAATGCTTCATCTTCTGTAAGAAAAAAAAAACATGTTTCTGGTCATCTTTTTTGTCATTCTCACCAAAGCAATCTAGTGGCTACGTGAGTGTCTCTATATATTTGTATGGTTAGCTCTGCCTGATGCCCCAGAGGACTTTGAAGTGTTGGGCTGAAACTTCCTTCCTTTAGGGAGTCATGTCCTCAGCAGGGTTTTGATGATATCTGTCATGCAAACTACCCTGACCTTGCTTGTAGTAGGACAGTTTGTAGCCTGTGGGCTGTCATCACTCCTCTTCCAGCTACCAGCTATTTTGGGTCAAGATCCTGTTTACTGGATACCTCAATCTTCAGAAGTCAGCATTTCCTGTTGCACAGAAAGCACAGAACCACAGCAGATACAGAGAAGTGGGGGTGTTTCATCACTTTGGGCGGGGGGGGGGGGAAAGGGGGGGCGGGGGGAGCGGTTTGGGTGCCTTTTGGGTGGTTAATAG
>VUQK01042982.1:48219-61059 GCA_015106715.1 Bujurquina vittata
TGGGTTAAAAAGGGTTAGGGGTGCGTTGTGAATGGAAATTGTGTTTTTTTTTTGTTTTTTTTTTTTTCATCATTCTAAATTACATTTTGTGAGGATTGATGGGAACAGGAAGCGCAAACATTATTATAGTGTTTCTAACAGCCCCCAAGAAAGTCCTTACGACCAGTAAAAGCAGGCTTCCTTTTTCCTCTGATAGAAGAAAAACTCTTGCTTCCACCACACCGTCCAAATGCAACTCTTTCCTTCTCCGCCTTCTCCATTACTTTCGATTTCCTCTCCTTCTCTTGGCTCCGTGCTGTTTTGGTTATCAGTGATTGCTTCAAATGCCTCCCTTTCCCTCTCCAGCTGTAATTTTGTCACACTCCAACGCAGCAGCGGGCCATACCAGGGCGTTGCACAGCCGATCGTTGACTTCATATCATTTTCCATCAGCAGGAAATGCAGCAGGAAGCACATTTTTCTCACACATTCAACCAAGGTCAGGTGGGGTATGCAAGACTCCATATTCACTTTCATCCATAGCCTATGGACATGTTTTTTTTTTCTTTTTGAAATCAATGGTCTTTCAATGAAATATGAATAAAAATCATCCTTCTGAATTTTGCTTGCCTTGAAAGAAGCTTTAGCTGAGTTTGAAGAATCAAGATGTGAGGAGGTGTTAGCTATCCTGCATTGCAGTGTTTGAAGACAAGTCATGTCAGGACTGAACACAAATTACTCTCTCCTTTTATGTAAGCATTGCCAAGTGTGTGCTATTATATACATTGTTGCCAGTGCTGTTACTCTATAGGGACACAATAATCCAACTTTTTCAGTTCTGACGCTGATGCTTTAGCTCTGTATATCTGCTGATGCCAAGAGCAGACCTTATACCAGTGTTAAATTAATAAACGTCCATGCTATGCTAGCTCTTGTTCTTGCAACTAGTGCACTACCTCTGATGGATGGCATAGTAAGCGTACAGTACTGTGCAAGCTATGAATCATTCAAGCATAACAAAGCTGCCTAACTCAAGGAATGAATCAGTGTTGTGTTAGATATAGACACAACACTGCACAAAGCTGAACAAAAGGGGGCCAACATCCAAAGAAGAGCTTTGAATGTCCTTCAAGAAACCTGGAAAACGATTCCTGACTTAAAGCAGTGGTTCCCAAAGTCAAGAGTGCTTTGCCCCATTTGAAATCCAGAAAATCCAATAGGGGCCCCCTTTCCCTGATTGTCCAATAGTGCTGGCTGGTGAAACTTTCCTGGCTAGAAGCTCATCTGCACTCTCATCAAAATACAAGTGATGTTTTTCCTTGAAAAAAACATAAACAGCACAGGCTGTGTCTATAAATTGCTAATACTACCCAGTCATATGTAAAGTGCTATGCAAATATGTGACCCACTTGCCACTGGGCGTAATATCACAAATTGACCACGTCCTATTCCCACTTTAAATTCACTTTTTATATAAATAAATAAATACATTTATATAAATATGTAACTATGCATACAAACCGAGTCTCCCACATGTTGGGAACCACTGACTTAAAGAAATGACAAGAAAGCTTCCTCAAGAGAGCTCAGGCTGTGTTAAAGAATAAAGGTGGTCACATTAGATATTGACTTTCAACCAGTTAGAATTGTATGAACTCAGTCCTATTTTTGTTTAGTGCAGAATTTCTGTCTATGTTTTCATATTTAAATAAATTGCCACACCTATTTTCCCATTTTCTTATAAAGAAGTGAGTGGTACCTCAAGACTTTTGCACAGCCCTGTAACAGAACAAGAGTAAAAGAGAGAGATGGTGAGAGAGGGAAAGAGTTTTCAACAGTTTATGAGTCGCATGAAGACACGTGGGCACAGTTTAAGTCACGAGCTAACCTGCCTCGAGCAGTACCCTTTGAAGTGTGGAATACCTCCACACTGCTGACACTTTGTTAGCTTCTTCCGTGCTATGTTAGCTTTTGTTCTAGCAATCAGTTCATTGCTGCTCACACACGGCAAAGCAAACACAGACCAACTGAATTAACTGGCCGTTGATATCCAGTCAAGCTTTCTGAGTCACTATCCATCCAGTGCATTGCTAGTATTGCACTTCCCCAGCCTTAATCTACTGCTGTGACCTTTCTATAATCATTTTAAAAATTTGGCTACCTGAAATAATCTTTATTTTTTCTTGTGCAAATGTTGCGTCGTTTAATTCAGTAATAACACTGGAAGTGATTCTTCACGTTCTGACTTCATCAGAGGTTTTTTGCACAACTGCAGAATTAATGAGGCTCTTCAGCTGCATGTGCTTCCTGTATTGGGAGAACCAGTAGTGCATTTGCGCTGTTTTCAAAACTGCTTTTTGAAAGCTTTGACAATTTGTGTACATTTCTGTGACCTTTATCTAAGTACATTATCTCCTGGGACGGACTGAATGTGTTTGACACACTTTGCGAAAATGGCCGCATGTTGTTTTTAAATTATATCCATAGAGTACAGTAACATTTTCACATTTCATTCATTTTCATGAGTATTTTTTTACATACTGCATCATGTTTGGAAATCGTAAACACTTATTATTCATCTCCTCATCGGTGTATTTTAAAGCTGTTATTTTCTACACATTATTATTCATGCCGTGTGCTTCGCACTTTCCATCTACTTGATGCTCGAGTGTTGCATTGCAAATTGCAGGTGGCATTATATTTAATACACTTCATTTGCAATGTTCTTATTTATGCTCTGCTTCTCTCTGCTGGATTCTAATGTCATTTGTTGCTACTGTGGCCCAATTAAAGTTTCATCTTGTCGTATATCTAATGGATAATTGCCTGGATGCTGTTCTGTTTTTCTGCACTCTATCTTAACGGCTGATTTGAAAAATCTGTCGGTTACTTCCCTTTTTCTTAAATTCTTTTTCCTCTCGCTCTTTGTACAGGAGCAGAGCCCCAGTAACGCCACATCCCTGGCCATGATGCAGGAGCCGCAGGAGGTGGTGGAGGAGACGGTCACCATCGAGGAGGACCCCGGCACCCCCACCTCCCACGTCTCAGTGGTCACCTCTGATGATGGAACCACACGGCGCACAGAAACCAAGGTAAGACGCGAAGGTGCGCACAGCATGGTTGCAGTGAATAGGCAGGTGATACATTAGCCTGCCTGTTAGCTGTGACCTACGTGTAACACTGATGATCCACACTTTGTCTTTGTGCTATTACACATGAGCAGGACACCTCAAAGCAGCTGCTTTGTCTCAGCACAGCAATCCCAATAACTTCAGAGCGGCAAAACTCCCCAAAGTCTCTTTGATCCATTTCAATATTGCTTCAAATTATGCCTATGGATTACTGCTGGGTACTGTATCTCCACTCCCAGACTTCCATTCTTAAGAACTCTAAATCCCATAATCCTACAGCCCAAAGTGGTTTCATCTCCTTCTCATGGCTTTATTTGCTTTATTTTATTATTATTATTATTATTATTATTATTATTGTTATGAGCTAACTCCCCTGGTGTTCCATCAGTTTTGTGCTTCTTAAAAGCTTCTTTGTTGATTCGTCCTTTACTGTGTTCTTTTGTTTTTCTATAAGGGTATGTCAGCTAACGTGAAGGTGAGTTGACTTTTATACCAGTATAGCTTTTCCCACCACACCACCATTATATGTGTGCCCATACAGGCTATAGCAGCAGCGTGCAACACAACTCTGCATCATCACAAGCTTAAAAACAACCTCTTACTTCAGTCACTGCTTGCTGCTTCCACCTCGGTTGATCTATCCTTAGCAGTACTCTCTCTTGCATAGTTTTTCTCTATCTTTCTTTTATACAGGCTCACATTATTCCTTGGTAAGATCATATATTATAAAACAGTCTATAATTTTTAGCTGTGAATTACAGCTGCAAAAAAAAAGCTTGACAAGCTGTGGCTTTAGCGGTTAATATGTAGGTGAAATTAGAATCAGATTCGTTGAGTCAGGGAGATGGCGATCTGGTGATCTGGTGCGAATGAGTGTCCAAGGAAAAGGGATCAATCAAAGTCTGACCTTCACAATAATGTGTGAGGAAGTAAATAATGACACAAACACATCAGATTTGTGGGGCCTTCACAAAAACAACAGTGCTCATCATGCTTTGTCTCTAAAGAGTTTGGACTCCATTTTATTGAACATTTTTCCTAATAAATAAATGTCCAAGTCTAATATTTTGTATGTTATTTGTTTAGTAGGATTCTCTTTATCTACTTTTAGGACTTTTGTGAAAGTCTGATGAGGTTTTAGGTCATATTTATGAAGAAATATGGATGATTCCAAAGTGTTCATAAACTTTTTCTTGCAACTGTAGGTATTAAATTATAAGGTTGAGGAAATTTAATATCAGTGACTTTTTTCTGGGCTTCCTATAGCCTGTGTAAACATTATTTAACATGTAAACCAGGACACATTTTGTACTTTCTCAAAAATGCCAGTGCTGCAAAACCTTTTCAGGTGGCATCAGTAATCTGTAAGCAGATGCTGTCGACTGCTTTCATGGTGTTTAGAGCCGTGTGTATTTCATGTCTAAGCCTGAATTCATCACTATGTTTCTACCAGAATCCACAATTGATTTTCATTTGAACAAACATCACGATCAGTATAATGTCAGGGATTGAAAGCTCTTTTTTTTTTTTTGTGAGGCATTCGGTGATAGTTTTATATCGCAGTATTTTGTTTTGGAATTCAGATGCGCATGTGCTCCAGTCAGCTGCTTTTGCTGGAGGCTTCCAGAGGAGTGGAGAGGAGCTGTGTGGAGTCCTTACTCCTGTGACTGTAAAACCGTAATTAAAAAGCCCGGTCTAATCCCTCATCAGGGAGGACCCACTGCCCTCCAGCCTGTTTACTGCAAGGGGATTGGCCACACATACTCTCTCACATGCTTTTATGCATTAAGACACAACCTTGTTAAGAGTAACACACACAAAACGCGTGGTGTAAAACAACACACTAATCAAGGGCTTTGCTGCCGAGGAAGGAAAAGGAGGGACATTGCTTTTAAGGGCCCACCACCCTGCGGAGAGGTGGGATTGGGTAAGTCACTTTGAGGAGAAAAGCAGATTAATGCTCAGGGTGAACTTCTGGAAGTATGTGGTGGTAAACCTATCTAGACCCTGCTGAGATTTTACTAGGAGAAGCTCGTCTTGCTCACTTTCCTCGCCTTTCTTTTCCCCATTTCTCCTCTTTTTGACTTGCTTTCATGAGATGTTCCCTTCCCCTCTCTCTGTTTTCCATTTCTCGCAGTAAGTCAGTTTTATTTATGTGTATGTGTGCTTTTTTAAAACAAGATTTTGCCATGCTTTCTAAAGCTAACACGCTCCTTTCCCTTGATGCAAAAAAAAATCCCCAGCTGGCCGTTGAAAGATGAAGCGCTGGAGCTTCTCCCGTTTTACTAATTTCCAGGCAAAAAAAAAGTTTGTTCGGTGGTAAATATTTTTCTTCTAATTTAGTATTTGGGAAAGTTGTGTGGATGTGCAAAGAGATCAGGGTAAGTTTCAGGTGACGAATTCAGGTCGTGTTGGAAATTTGTCATTTAAAGCTGGAAAACAACTACGAATGGCCTTTCAGCGGCAGATTAACTGCCGGTTCCGTTTATGCTCTCAATCAAGTCGGCTCAAAAGTAAATTGGCCCAGACCCTGAATATGTGTATGAGTTAGAGCACATATGCATGCTCAATTAGATCCACATTCTACCTCCTGCCCCACCATGCCATGCTTTCCCTTGGCCGCCATCCAGCTCTCTTTTCCTGCTGGCAGACAGTCTGAATAAAACACAGGTCATTTTAGTCCAAAAGTACAGCTGGACCAATAAAAGCAAGATTTCTTCTCATTGCTCTTAATGTGAGCTGATGTGAGTAGATGCTGACCACACAAACAAATGGCATTTTCACTGCCCGTCATGCACTGGCAAGCCAGCCTTTAAGCAGCAATTGGTTATTATCTTCTGGGAGAAAAAAATAGCCAAATGGTGGTTTCTTCGTGTATAGCTGTTTATAAAAAAGAAATTATCATTGGTCAACAGAAACGCGGTTAGAGATCAAAAGCATTTTCTTTCCTTTTTTTAATTTTAGGACAGGCTGTACACTCAACAAGCTCAACAGTTACTAGAGCACAGCAAGAACTCTGCACGTAATTAGCTTTGAAATCTGACAAGAGTCTAATTTTCTTAATCATCCTAAAAGTTGATGATACGCCGCAACAATAGGGTCAGAAATTCCGTGAATCCCTTCAGAACCGGCTTCAGAGGACTGAATGCTAACAAAGCGGCTAATCAAAGCCAGGCTAATCAAAAGAAATTGCCACCTTGGGACGTTCTTGAAATCTTCACAGCTGTCAATAGCTCCATCTCCTGTGAAGTGCAAAGATTACTAAGCTCATTGCTATAATATTGAAAATGTCTGACGCCCGCAGCAAAAGCGATTCGACTAGTGCTTCTGAGACAATGCAGTCAAAATTGCTTACTGCATTTCTCGAGTCTTTGTCTATACTTACTGCAGGAGGCTAATGAGACACAGCAGACTAACCCACACGTACGGCTGCAGACGTGGAAGCTTCCTGACGATGCTGGAATCAGAGGAACTATTGAGATGAAACTGAATAATAATAAGGGACTTAGTACAAGCCATGAGTTCAGTGTTTAAAACCCAATTTCAAAAAATGTGTGACTATAAAATGCAGCACATAGCCACTGTGACATCATCTACACGCCGCTGAGCATTTTCATGACTGGCACCTTGGTGTTTTAAAACCAGAGATAACAAGCGAGTAACTGAGCTGGCTGAGAAACTGGGGGACACTGCACTCTCACATGCCCTAATAGCCTGCTTTATCCTCCTTCTTGGCTCTAATTGGGATCATAACTTACAAAATGAACATGATGTTGTATTTATGAAGACTTGAAACTAGTGATTAAAACCATAACCTCAAATAAACCAAGTGTGAGGGTTTTTCCCACCGGCTATTACAGCTGGACTAACAGAGGTGCCACCTCTTAATAAGTTAGAGAGGTATGTTGAGCCTAAAGCCTGAGTTCTCGCCTAGATCAGCATAGCAACGTGTGCTTGAATCAGGTTATGATAAGAGTTTTTGATTGAAATGACAAAAATGCCACAATGTCACAGTCTTACAATTGAAACAAAAATAGCTAAATATTTGTGTAATAGTTGTGGGAACACTTCTGCTCCTGTACATGTTTGGCTCCCCCTCTAAAGTCCCAGTTAATACTGATACTGATGCTGATATAGAGAGTCCCAAGCGTTTTTGGACTGCTATGTGGACTGAGGCCAAATCTTCTGGTCAAGAACCTCACAGATAGTATCTTGGGAGACATTTAGCTGGGTCAGCTGGCTTCCATGGGCAGTGGGGGAGTATTACTTTAAATGGGGACTTTACTTTTCATATACATCTGTGGTTTAGTGGAGATTCCAGCTCATAAAAATAGCAGTTTATTTGTTTATTAGATCATTTTGTTATTCCTGCTGCAGTTATTTGTCTTGCATACTAATGCTTATTACTGTACACTCATAATACGTGGCTCAAAATATAATGAAACAAAAAAGGTTTCTGACAGTTCTTCCCACGTATCCCTCCAACTCCAGATCACCAAAGTGGTGAAAACCATCACCCGTCGCACCTACCACCCAGTGTCGGTGCCTGACAACATGTTAGTGGAGTCCAGGCCTGCCACGCGCACCCCGACCCCTACCCACTCTGAGACAGACCCAGTAAAGGACGCCGAGCCTTGTGTGATTTTTGTTGTTCTTGCTCTCCCCTGCCTGCCCCCATGCCCCTCCCTGTGCACTCACAGACATTTAGTGTTCCTAACTTTGCCAAGAAAATAACAATTTCAGTTTTCTTTAGAGGATGAAAACTAATCTCAGCTTTTTGCAACCAAAGGCTGCTTAAGACCCAAATTACTCCCTCATTCTGTCTCACTAACCCCTGACCACCATGTCAATTTAAGCTCTCAATAAAGTGAATGCCACAGGGGTTGTGAAATGCCTTGCAGTGCTGTAAAGTGGACAATTTGACGCCTGCTACTTTTCCCTCTGTTTTAAGTTTGGTATACAGTCTAGGACTGTGTCTAACTGCCTGTGATTTTTTTCCCTTTTTTTTGTTTTTGTTTTTTTGTTAAACATTCTTCAGTACTGCTGCGACTTTCCATGCATGTATAAAGAAATCTTGAGTATTCCTACATATGCACATACACTCACCACCAATTTAGCAATTCTCTTTTAGGCCTGTTTACACCACTGCAGCATATTTCAGAGGCTCTTCTGAAACCTGGGTCCCTCGTCTCCCGTTGCGTGACGGTTTTAACGCCTTGTGAACTTGAGCGTACATCAAAGAGTGTTTGAAACCTATCCGATAGATCCCTTTGCAGCCCTTGCAAATCGCCTAAAAAGCTGTGTTAGTACAAGGCAGCCGGGCGTGTCAAGGCTGGGAAGCTGTAACATTCAACATACTGTATACCCTCCTCTCATTTTCTGACTGTCAGAATAAAATAGAATAAAATATTAATAAAAGGTTATTAAAAAAAACTCAATATGAAAACACAGACTTTAATCTGCTTTTGGAACTTTTGGGTTCTGTTGTGAAGCTTCATCTCTCAGGAAAAGTCTACCAAAAAAAAATTAAAAGTGGAATTAATTAAATGGCATTTATTGTGCCCACGTAGTGGCCTCATGCACGGTGTGACATTCAGCCCCGGCTCTTGTTGTTTCATTGAGGCCCAGCATTAGCACCAGAACAGTCTAGACTTTGGGCCCTGCAATGACCCACCACTGTGAACGAACAAGATGAAAGTGAGCTCATTATAGTTCTTCTAAGGTCATACACATCCTTTAGCTGATGTAAATCAAGCGAATGAGCTCTTTGTTTTTTGATGCCGCTTCACCTCAGCTTTGTGCAGTTAAAAATAAATGTAAACTATTCAGTAATTACTGTACTT
Source organism: Bujurquina vittata (assembly GCA_015106715.1). Taxonomy (NCBI): domain Eukaryota; kingdom Metazoa; phylum Chordata; class Actinopteri; order Cichliformes; family Cichlidae; genus Bujurquina; species Bujurquina vittata. The sequence goes on from VUQK01042982.1 coordinate 57,173, forward strand.
GAAACATGGAAATGAACCTTAACGTTCCTGAAATAGGCTTTCTTATGTAGCTCACAGTAAGGGTGTAATCAAGAAACAAGGCCAGTGAAAATTTCTATTTGTTTTAAGCAAGTTAATGAGGACGCTGTGTTTAACAACTGGTATGTGGTTTCTGCTTTTGCTCTTGGCACCATCCTCTGTGGTGTGGGTTAATGTTTCATTGTGGTTCCTTGATATTATTGCATGCCTCTGCTCCTGATTAAAATCGAAATCATGGCATTGATGGGAAAATAAAGAAAGCATTTTCAAATTAATAGAGCTGGTACTGAAAACGAAGCCCATCAGAATCAGGAATGAACAGGATTTCTTTCTCTTCTCTTTTTTTTTTTTTTTTAATCTTTTTCTTTTTTAGAGTCTTAAGTTTTTCAAATGGGAACAAGCGTCTCTGCAACACCTTGTCAGGCACAACATGAATTGCGTCGGTCCTGCGCCCCTGCAGATGACGATTAATTTTCATCAACCTCATTAATTTTGAAGATGAATTTATAGCCATGGACAAAATAGCCAATTATCAGCCACAGCAGAATTCAGTGGGCAGCAAATTGCTTTCTATATGGGCACAGAGCCCAAGGAGGGAGCTGCTGTCTGTCATTCTCCAGCCAGAAAGCCACAGAGACAGCAGAGTTATTTAGCTAAAGGGTGTTGCGAGCTTGAGAAATGGGTACATGTAGGTCTGGTTAACAGTCCCTCAGGTGCAGACTGGACCCATTCAGGACTCGAGGTCCAGTGGCCTTGTACCACCTCAGTACGGCTCTGTTGCAGCACAGTTCAGTCTGCTGAGTTTACACTTACAGTGGATGGTGCAGCATTTGGGGTCTAAATTTGGAGTGTTTGTCTTTAAGGGTTCATCATGTCATGTGTACTGCTCTTTGCTAACTTATTAATCATCGACTTGTTACACAGGCTGAAAATTGAATGTTGGTCAGTTAGTACTGCTGGAGGCTCATCTTTGAATGCAGGCAGTATACCTTTTTGTTAATCAAATTCAAATTTCAGATTGATCCAAAAATAATTGCAATAAAAAAAATTGTGGCATTTGAAATCACCACAGTTCTTACAAGGGCTTAAAGACTGAGTTCAACTTCAACGTTTCCAAATACATTTATTATGTGTGCGTGGAGCCTAAAGATGACATTCTAGGTTAATCTGAACATAGGTTTACTGTCATATCGTGCTGTGCTGTCTGACAGCATGTATCTGTTCCCCCATACAGGTGACTAAGATGGTGAAGACAGTGACCACCCGGACAGTGCGTCAGGTGCCCCTTGGCCCTGATGGCTTGCCGCTGCCTGAAGGCACATCCCCGCTGGGCAGCTACACTGATTCCATCGACCGGCGATACCTGAAGAATGGAAGTGACCGCTTCATAACACCTCAAGCAACCTCCACCCTGACACGCTCCTACAACAACTCTTACAATGATTCATACGGCGAGACACCGGAGAGCCAGTACATTCGCCATTACGGTCTGCATGATGGGTACGCTGATTTGACGGACAACTATGGCAGTCTTTCACGAGGTGTCAACTATCGGCCGCCGCGTTACCCCTACATGCCCAATAGCTACCGACCAGAGAATAGCTACACGCTGCCTATTAGAAAGGATGACTATGGGCATGTGGCACAGCCCCAGGTGCCTATGGGTAGCAGCACTGTGGATCTGAACCGCTCACAACCAGAGCGCTTCCAGCCTGAGCCATATGGTCTGGAGGATGATCGCCGTAGTTTGGGCCCTGAAGAAGAAGAGCCATATGAGCTGGAGCCCGACTACTCCACCGCCAACCGACGCACCCTGCCAGGGGCCAACCGTGGTCGTACCCACCGGGAACCTCTGCGTGATGGACCACGAGTCAGGTGAGGGTAAAGGCAACAAGAACAGAATCTGTTGCTTATTTTTGAAATAGTGAGGTTTTTATATACAGCCATACCTGATGTTGATACTTTGCTATTAATGATTCTGCTACCAAAGTTTGCAGGGAACAATGATTTGGTGAAGGTGTGCAAGTTCATAGAGTTTATGTATTTTACTTTTTGCATTGGAGTTCTTTATTTGAGTATTTTATGCTTGAGCTACTTTGCCTTTACACAAGTGAGCTCAAGTGAGCTCTGAGATGAGAGAGAAGAGTACTTGTCTCGTTCCGCCATAAAAAAAAGACTACATCACAGCAAAACAGATGTCTCTTCTCTGTAAGCAACTTATTTGAGAAAGGAAGCAAGGAATAAATTGGTTTTGATTGCCATTTTCCTGCAAGTAGATAGTGAACATGTGTTTGTGTCAGAGGTAAAGAGGCGGGAGTGATTGGAGATGTGATGAGGGAGAGTGGGAGAGGATGGCAGGCCTTTGTCAGCTATCTCGCAAATCCTTTCCTTTTTTTTTTTTCAGCACCCTTTGTAGAGAGCAGCATAACTCTTGGCTCCACTGGGCAGAAAAAAAGCCAGTCAGCCTCTAACAATAAGATCCCAAAATGGACCCTTGTCTCCTAATAGTTTCCAATCAGTTTGTTGCTGCCCGAAGGAGAACCTGGAAAAGAATGGCCACTCACAAAGCAACCAAAGAGAGGGTTTGAAGTTGAGTTGCTGTGTGTTAAAGACTTCCTTTCAATCAGCGATCTGTAGCAGATGGATATTTTCAAGTTCCTACGCCTTCCTTTCCACCAATCTGAGAGCTAAAGTGTTTGGGCCTGAAGCCAAGTGTAAAGCAGGGGAATGGAGGTTTAGGTGCAGCAAAGAGCAAGACAGGACTGGATGTGTTTGTTTTTTGTCATATTTAAAGGAGTTCTTCATAACTTTCAGGAAATTGTTGTTATTAATGACACTGAATTGTTGCTCACCTTTGCATGGATGTCACAAGGAGATTTATAATCAGCCAAACAGTGATGAGACCTCCCTGTGCTGTTTTGTTTATTGTGATTCGTGTATTGGGGTGTATCTTGTACAGTAACTTAGAGACCAGTGCTTATGCTTCAGTATCACTATGGTTGACCCCGGAGTTGACTTGGACATGACTGAGCTACATGTAGATACATGCTGCATAACTAATTTACAGCAAAATATACTTATACTTGCATTGTGCCATGATTTGTGTTGGCTAAAATCAGTACCTCTTGTCACTGTAGATAAGCCGGTGTCATGTGTCACGTCATACTATTAAGTAATTTAATAAGACATAGCTGTATACTGTGCCAATCTTGCAGTGGTTAATGAATACAGTTATCTGAAAATGAACCAGGAGTTCGAATGAATTAGCAGACCTAAAGCTAAAAGTTTTGTTCTCCTACTTCTTGTGTAGTTGTTGGGAGACAGTCATTTGTTGAACAATTTTCTAGCTAGAGTTGCTCACTGTTGACACTGGGATCCGAAGAAGGGAACTGATTCACAGAGTTCAGGACAAGCAAAGAAATCAGATCTTTTGGATTTTCACTGAAAATTTGGCAGGCATCATATATATAAAAATCCCTCCATAGGCTGCTAAAGGAAACCATTTTTAAGTCACAATCTGTCCAGACATTAGCACTGAAAAGCATTGAGTACTTGAAAAAAGTGGCACCAAGCAAGTTTAAAAGTGATGCAGAATTCTGCTTTTTTCCAGCATCTTAATTAAACTTATGTACACACCCACTTGTGCATTTCAGAGTACATTGATGAGGATGAGGCTCCAAACAGCAGATGGCTAATCAGAATATCTGACTTTACACACTTTTGACTTGGCTCTAACACTTACACACATAGTATCTCTCTGTGACACACACACACACACACACACACACACACACACCCTTGTCTTTAACCCATGGTTGGGACTCAAGACAAGACCATACTTTCTGGGAACCAGCCTTTCCCGTGGTTGT
>VUQK01042985.1:16307-27864 GCA_015106715.1 Bujurquina vittata
TTGTGATTTTTGTATATCTTATATATAATAAATTTATTTATATATATATATATAAAATATATATATATATATATATATATATATATATATATATATATATATATATATATATATATTTTATATGTCTCCTTTTGCTTATGATAACATTATTTCTCTGTGCAGATATATCAGACTTGCACAATAAGCTGCTATAATAGCCTTAAATTGAATAATATGAATTAGTTTGCATATGGATCAACTATATCCTTTTCCCTACTATTTCTCATCTCTTCTGCCACTTGTTGTTTTACATAATCCACGTCAAGCTATGACTGCTGCCATGGCAGATCTAAATGAGGAGCTTTATCCAACTTCTAACAGGCCTTTTAAGTATGAGGTAAGATGCTTTCAACACAAGCAATATTACATAACTCCATGTACGTTCATCTGACCCATTATTAAGCACGCCTTGCCAGTCTTTTGTCTGTTGTCCATCTTTACTTTATTGACCCATCTTTCTTTTTTGGTCTGACTAATTTAAATTTAGGAACTCGTTAGTTTCATGAAGACGGAACCCAGAGATGAGCAGAAAAATGGAAACGATGTTGAGTTCAAGGTGTTTGAGAAGCCAAAGGGTCAGAGGGTGACAACAGGATGTGTCTCTCGTGACAGGCCCAGACACACTGACAGTGACACAGAGCAGGTAATTCAATTAGATGTACATATAATACATGACACAGTTCTTGCTTTGACTGTATCCTATTTTAAATTGTAGAGCCTTTTGTGATGTTTGTTCTCAACAAGTCCTGTATGAATAAACTTTATTTATTTATATATATATTTGTCAAAATGCTGTCACTACTAATTTAGTGGCGTTCTTTCTGTCAGGAAAGAAGAGGAGTAAAGAGGACACACGAAGGTAATGAAGGAAACGTAATTATAGCACGATGTTTGTCTTTGACAAACAAGTGTCATTTTCTGACTCTTTTTATTGTGAAACAACAGAACATGTCCATTATTCCTGTCAAGCATTTGTGCATTTCAGAATGAGCTTTTATTTATAATTATTTATAATTTATTATTATTTTTTCTTTTAATTTTTTTTACCATTTTTAAAAACAAAGACAAGACACAAGTGGAAATTTGTTACCTAACCCCTTTTCCTGCTCTGCCCTTCTCCTACTTCTTATTTTATATAATCCATGTTAAGTTATGACAGCTGCCAGGACTGATTTAAATGAGGAGAAGCCACCTCCAGGTCTAAATCCTCATTTGCTTCATCAGCTTAAGGTGAGGTGCTTTACTATTTGATTGAATTATTTTCAAAATATGCCACATAAATGTGTGTAGGCTACTTCAGCAAGCAAAAAGTGATTCAAGTTACTTTGAATGTCTCACATCAGCTCCTTTTTTCTTCATTGTTTCTGTCTTCTTTTTGTCTTTGCGCATCTTTCTTTTTGGTATGTGCAAAACCAGCAAGAGCCCAGAGATGAGCAGATGAAAGAAACCAGTAAAGAGGCGCTAACGCAGACTGAAGAGCCGAAGAGTCAGAATTTTGACCTTACGGTGAAAGCAGAACGTGTGTCTTCTGTTGATACTAGCAGTCCCAGACGCGCAAACACACAGCAGGTAATACTCTCACACTAGAAACTGATTCAGTCCACTTGATTTTGTGAGACGCATCACATCCACTCACTCCTTTTCCTTCCTTCCTTCCTTCCTTCTTTAGAATGGGCTCACGTTACCGTCTCTTCCTCCTACACCCTTCCCCTCCGTCCTTAACATGGAAGCAGCCTCATTCAACATCCCTCAGAGGCTTGAAGTAAATCTGGCCCTCATCAGAAAACCCACCAGCCTGTCTGTGCTCTGGAAAGTGGCGGAGGAGGACCCTTCTGCACCGCCCATGGACAGCTACACGTAAGGAGCAGTGTTGAACGAAACATAGTGTGTTGGCTATATCATTTGTTAGCCCAACGACCAATATGAAACTTATTTTAAGTCCTCATGAGGATCTGTGCTCCGTCTGTATCATATTGGCCGTAGGTCTAGTTGGCCTTTTAATAACACAAAATGGTTAAACAGTGGAAAAAAGTGGCGCGTCTCATTTTTTCTGACCATAAATCAAAAGTTGTTCAGTTTCTTATTAGTTATCCCAAAGAAAATCAATAAAATCTTCCAAAGATAAGCTTAGGCACGATCATTTTTCCACAGTTTAGCAGTTAATTGATTTTCAAATTTGGGATTTTCAACTAGTAATTCCAGGACTGACCGAGTCAGTCCTGCACGGCCTCGGTCGGAGGGTAGCCGGTGTTTCTGAATATTAGTCTACATCAGATGTCAGCATGCACTGTAACCACATGATGGAAGCAGAAATCAGTCAGTTATTCTTCACTTGTACTAGTAGTTCTTGACTTTAAGTGGCTCTCTCTTGATGTTCTTTTTTTGTCCTCTCTCCCTGCTGCAGGATCTTCCTCACTATGGAAAAGGTTAAGGGTAGTGGCGTCTTCCCAGACTGGAATACCCTCGGTGAGGTGAAGGCCTTGAATTTGCCCATGTGTGTGCTGGTCAGGAAGTACAAGCCCGGGCACAAAGTATGTGCAGCTGTGGTGGGCAAAGATGTATTTGGTCGGTATGGACCTTACAGTAAAGTCGCTACTGCAGTCATACCCGAGTAGTTGGGAAGAAGACGTGGATCCGCCAGCTTGAATTTCCAGCTACTCGCTCTCTGGCTTGTCCTCACACAGCAGCATTTTTATGTACGTGGACAATATTGCTCCTGGTACTGTTTTTGGGCGACAGTGTTTTGTACAGAGGTTTTGATGTTTTAAATAAAAGAAGGAATGATATTGCTCACATGTGAATGAAGGATCTGCACTTTGTTAGTTGTGCCTTTGAGGATTTCAGGTCAGATGGAATCAGTATGAACAATAACGTTTAGGACTCTTCTTCCTCTGCTTGTTTGTAAAGGATCATGGACCGGATGTAATATCGGTCTTAAGGTCAACATTATTGGTTATTGTTTGACGTCAAAGTGTTACAGTTCTCACAATATACAACAAGAATACGGCAGTACTCAGTTTAATAAAACTTATTTTTTAAATACACCCGGAGTGTTTTTTTCTTTCATTATTGCAATTATCACTGTATAAAGTCCAGTTTCTTTCATATGAATCCTTCAGATTGTTTGGCTGCAGCTCTAAAGCTGTGCACACCACCAAGCTAAAAATGCAAATATGAACACATTTCCACAGACTAAATAAATCTTTTGTGTGAAGTGATTTTGATTTTTTTTTTTTTGCTCAAACAAAAATATAAGAACAAAAGAAAACCACTATATGAGATTTGGAGAGCAGCTTTTTTTTTTTGCTGTTGGCTTTAACTGCTTGTTTCTGCTACTTGCGTAGAGTTTTTCTGTCACCAATTCATTCTCAAGCAATCCTACAAGAGCTTTTTTCTGCTGTATGTAATTTAAGCACTTTATGGTGTCAAGCACACACAAACTGATGCAGTCAGTATCTTCCAAAGGAAGCTTGATCACTTGGACTGGAGGAACCAGGAATTCCTGAGCCACAGGCTCCTATTTGTAACCATTTAGACTTAGAATATATTTTAATAAAACAAAAGAAAAACAAGGAAACACTTGTTTTGTGCCATTGGTCGAGCACAGGTGGATAAAGGAGTTGGAGTTGAGTAAAGGGAGTTATTAGACCCCCACTGAATACCTGCTTCAAGCAGACTGTGCGCTTGTGTCTTCTCAGCTGGTGGGATCCAGTGGTGGAGCGCGGTCGAGTGATGAGCCTCTTAAGACCACTTGAGCTTACTTGTATCTTGACGCATAGGCCTTGGCCTCATCGGAGTTGACAGCAAAGGAGGGCGAGCTTATGAAAAGAGGTTGAGGAAAGGAAAAGTCACAGAAAAAGCAGAGGTGGAGTGTAGAGAGTCATTAGAGAATAAATGCTTTCTTTAAAGTTTAAAGTGTGGGCAGAACGGTGGCCCGCTTCTTCGGCCCCTTACACTGAGTGATGTGTGTGGAATATTACACACTTTCAGAAGTACATGCTTGAAGACAAAGCTCTCCATGCCATTCTAAGTTATGTGCAAATTTAGCCTCTTTAAATACATATGTTTTAATTCATATTTTTATACCTTTGTGTCTTGAGTTGCCTGTCCTTGAAACTGTGTTGAATGTGTGTGTTTTGTGGTGCTGGGTTAAAGGTGTGTGACAAACACATGTCTCAGAATTTGTAGCTCAGTTTTCAAAGTTACCCCCCATCTAAAAATAGTCGCACCACTGCACATTTTACATGCAAATATTGACCCGGCCACTGGAGGTTGCCTCTCTTCAACAAACACCTAGGTGGTAATAATAGTCTGTACATTGATCTATCGAGTCCCTTCTGAGTCTGGCTTGGTCAACATTTACTTTTTATTGCAGTGGAAAGGAGAAACTACGCTTGTACAAACTAAGTATTTTAGTTTAGTTTGTGAATGAGTAGATTCTTTTCTTGTGTATGTACATATAGTGGGTGGCTGCAAAAATGATCAATTAATTCATTTGCACATTTCCTGGAATTTCATGAAACTGATCAGAGCAGACATTAGTCCATCCTGAATAGTTTCCCCTTACCATAAAATTATTAATTAACAGTTGAAACTTTTAAGAAGAACTGATCGGCCTGGCATGATTGGATTCATGTTGTGTCTGTACAGAGTTAAGCATTTTGAGATATTTTTTGTTGAATTTTAAAAATCAATTGCAGATCAGCTGTTTAATGCTTTAAAAGCATAAAGCCCCAAAGAGTAGTTGCACCCCGCCCCTTTTTTTAAATTGTTGTTTGAGAATTACATGTCTGTAGATAAGAGTGCATATTTGTGAACCTGAAAGTAAAAAGGTGATTGGCTTGTGTGGTTTGTGCGTGTTTTTTTCGTATGGGTTTGTCTTTATCTCATGGGGGAAGTTGCTCTCACACACTTTTTTTTACAGCAGGAACTGATAAACAGAGAGAGAGAGAGAGAGCGAGAGCGAGTGAACGTATATCTCCTCCTTCACTTCCTATCTTGCTCCAAACATCAGAATGCAACATGGATGTTTTACTGCAGCAGCTATAAGACATTAGACACAAAGGTAAGAAAACATATGTAAACATATTTCAATCAGGCAGTAGTTCAGTCAGATCTCTTAGGCAGTGATGATTAGGAATATAGTCAAACTATTTTTTCTAGTTAAACTAAAACATGTATGAGATTAATAGAAACATCAGTTGGATGCAACATTTTTTACTTTTAAAGACAAGGACCTTAAAGCCACAACAAGTCTGGCTGTTCTGAAGGCAGTTGCCGGACACTAGAACCTCTATCAGTGTGATAATATTCACATTTAATTACTTTCCAAATGTCACTGCAGGAACACTGAAGAAATAACATCATGGGGAGCCAATGGTCCGCACATTGCTGCGGTAAAAATGAAGAAAAGAGTCGAGCCCAAGCAAATGTTTCCACAACTGAGAAAAGTCAGGAAGAGTCGGCCCCCCTGCTTGGACAGCCAAATCTGCAGGGGGAGGAGACTTCAAGCAGACATGAAGAAGAAAGCTCTGGAAAAAATGACTGCAGTGACCACAGCAGTGCACACGCTACTGCCTTTAGGTGAGACCAATGTTATTTTGTGATTGGCAATAAAAGTTCACTGTAGAAACTTAAATGAATATACAATCAGTATTTGTAAAAGAAAAGAAAATCCTTACAACTGGTTTTGCTTTTTGCTAGTCCTTGCCTGTCTGCTTCAGCGACAGCAGAAGAGGAAGGTGCGTTAACAATTAAAATTTTATGATGGACTCTTGTAATAAAATGCCCATAAAAACGCAATTCATTCTGCTGCTTCCAAAGTTCCAAACAATGTGTCTCACAGTCAGTTTGCCATCTTTTTATAGAAGCACGCTGGGTGGACAGCAACAGGTCTGACCTCATTCAAAGCGTCACTTTGGTGACGCTTGTAGCAGATAAAATGAGACAGGAAGATATGATCCATCCTGAGATGTACAACAAAATCCATGCTGCAGGAACGAGCCAGGATAAGATGAGAGAGCTCTACAAGGCACTGACTACAACAAAAGTCAAATCAAGATTCTACAGAATCCTCCGAGATATTCAGCCACCGACATGTGAAAGTATGTGATGTCTTTGTCTAAAGTATCAATTTCTAGCTGCTTGGTAACGGTGTATACAACCCTAATTCTGAAAATGTTGAAAACAATGCAATGATTTGCAAACCTCATAGGCCCATATTTTATTCACAATAGAATGAGGTGTGAATGAGAACATGATTGTGAGTGTGAATGGCTGCCTGTGATTCTGTGTTGGCCCTGCGACAGGCTGGCGGCCCTTCCAGGGTGTACCCTGCCTCTCGCCCCATGTCAGCTGGGATAGGCTCCAGCACCCCCGCAACCCTGAAAAGGATTAGCAGAAGCGAATGGATGGATGGATAGAATGCAGAAGACGTATGTTTTGTTTTGAATTTTTTGGTTTTCCTTTTTACCTACAGGAGAAGATGTTCTCAAAGAGGCCATCAGAAAGAACAAAGAATATCTGCGGAAAAAGTGTAAGTGGGAGTTGGAAGGCACTGAAAAATCTCGTATGGATGAAAAATTATTGGACAAAATTTACACAGAGCTTCACATCATACAAGGAGAGAGTGAACATGTCAATGAACAACATGAGATCTGGGAGATTGAAGATAAGGCGAGGAATCAAACGGCAGAGGGGATTAAGATCAACTGCAACGACATCTTTAAAGATAAGCAAGATGACAGAGAAGCAAAACCAATTAGGACTGTGATGACAAAGGGAATCGCTGGGATCGGAAAAACTGTCTCTGTGAAGAAGTTCATCCTTGACTGGGCAGATGGAAAAGCCAATCAGGACTTGGACTTTATCTTCATGTTTCCATTCAGGGAGCTAAATCTGGTCCAAGATGATCAGAGCATTGAGAATCTTGTGGAAACATTCCACCCGGAACTCAAAAACATAGCAGTTGCCAAAGCATTTGCTCATTGTAAAGTTTTGTTCATTTTTGATGGTCTCGATGAAAGCCAACATAAGCTGAACTTCAAAACAACCCAACGATTGACTGATGCTACGAAGGAGTCCTCAGTGGACACTCTGGTGACCAACCTTATCAGGGGACATCTTCTTCCCTCTGTATTTGTTTGGATAACTTCAAGACCAGGAGCAATTCAACGCATCCCTCCTAAGTGTATCTACCAGTGGACGGAGGTCAGAGGATTTAATGATCCACAAAAAATAGAATACTTCAGAAAGAGAGTTGAGGACAAAGCAGTTGCTGAAAGAATTATTGGGCATATAACCGCGTCACGGAGCCTGTACATTATGTGTCACATACCCATCTTCTGTTGGATTGCAGCAAAGGTTCTTGAGTATTTGCTGCATAAAACGGGCAACATAAAAGATGAAAACATAAAGATACCCACAACTCTTACGGGGATGTACACACACTTCCTTCTCACCCAGATGATGATAGCTAATGAAAAATATGATAACCAGGAAGAGCTTGATACAGCAGAGATCTTGAAGTCAAATGAAGAGTTCATTTTAAAATTAGGCAGGATGGCTTTTGAACAACTAGAAAAAGGCAAGATCATATTCACTGCTGAAGATCTGGTAAAGTATGGCATCGACATCGCCAAAGCTGGAGTTTGCTGTGGGTTGTGTACAACAATATTCAAAGAAGAGAATGTGCAATGCAGAAAGAAACTTTACTGCTTTGTGCATCTGACAGTTCAGGAGTATTTTGCTGCTCTCTTTGTATATCACAGTTTTGCAAGTAAAAAAATAGATTCTGAAAGTCTCAAGGATTTCTTGCTGAAAGGGTCTGAGGAAGAGCTTAAGTCTATCTTGGAAACCAATCCAGTGGATCTTCCTTTGGATGAACTAATTGAAATTGCAATTGCTAATTCAAGTCTGAGATTGACCGGAGAACTGGACATGTTCCTCAGGTTCCTTATTGGCTTGTCTCTACAATCAACACAAGAACTGCTCCAAGGCCTGATACAACAAACAGAAGAACACTCTACAAATATTGAGGAAATTCGAACAAGTCTGTTAGAAATAGATCTATTAGACTGCTCAGCTGAAAGATGTCTAAACCTTGTCCACTGCCTGACTGAGTTGGAAGACAGTTCCCTGCATGATTCAGTGGGGAAGTATCTGGATTCTTTTCCCGAATCACCACTCTCCCCTGTTCAGTGCTCAGCTCTGGCAGACTTGATTCTAATGTCAAACACACCTCTGGAAGAGTTCAGCATAAAGAAATACAGACCATCAGCAAGAGGTATTTTTCGACTCCTTCCAGCTGTGAGAAACTGCAGAAAAGCAAGGTGAGTTGGTGCTGTATGCAACAATGTTGAGCAGTTTAGTTAATATATTGAAATTATGTGAATGGTGTCTAATTAAACTTCACAAATGAGCTCTTTGCATTTAAGAACCTGTTTATTGATTCCCATGTAAAGGATTCCCAATGGGCTTTCTCTCACAATTCAAAGGATTTGCCTCCCCAGTGCCCCCAAATCTATGACCATTTGCTGTCAGATGTCATCTTCAAATCTGCTTTGGTGCATCAAGACTGCGATAAACCAGCAATGAGATGGAGTCAGTCTGCTCTCAGTCTGTGATCAGTTTGCAGTTGAATGAATGAATGAATGATACTTTATTGATCCCACAGTGGGGAAATTACAATTAACAGAACACCCATCCAAGAAGACAAAACAAAACAAACATGGGGAGATAGGTGAACTGTGGCTATGCTGCCCCCCTTCTGGAGGCGCTGCCATTACAAAGACGGAAACAATAGCGAAAACATATAAGGGTGAGTGAGGGGGAAAAAAATCATCTCATACTTTGTACACAAACACAGTATAACAAAAACCTCTGCAATAGTGCAGCAAACATGGCATATGGCATGGGAGCACAAGGGTGGGGAGGGGCAGGGGTGGAAGGGATCCAGCAGAGGCGAGAGGGGGGTCAGGCTACTGTGGGCTGACTCAAACTCCCATCCTCAGCTAACAATTCTGATAAGAGGTGGAATATCATCAGTTAGGTCAGGGAGATCAGTCCACACAGATCAGAAGAAGACAGGACACGGGGGGTGTAGAGCGTCCATTAACAAAACATTCTGGAGAACAACCAATCAAAATCCAATTCATTTAAATCTTCTTGGTTTGTTCCTTCGCCTTGAAGAAACAGGTACCTTTCCAAGATTGTATCCCTCCGAATCAGCTCCAGATACACTGAGTCTGAGTTTGAGTCTGTACCATTCCTGCTTTCCCCTCCTAAGCTGCCTTACCAGGACCAAACAGCTGCTTAGACTTTCTGAATTGTAGGTATCTCACTGAACTTCTCCCATTCCTGAGCTTTTGCTTTGGCCACCACCCGAGTCGCGTTCCGCTTGACCTGCCAGTACCCGTCAGCTGCCTCCGGGGTCTCACAGGCTAACCAAGCTTGATAGGACTCCTTCTTCAGCTTAATGGCTCTCTTCACCTCCATTGACCACCATCTGGTTCAGGGATTACTACCACAACAGACACCAACCACCTTGCAGCCACAGCTCTGAGCAGCAGCCTAAACAATGATCCATTTAGATGCAATGTCCTCAGCATCCCTGGGAATGCTATTAAAGTTCTGCTGAAGTTAGAACCATTTTTTTCTGCTTATTGTAAATGTACTGGTTCTTATATAGTGCTTTTTCATACTGTAGTTGAGGACTCAACGCACTATTTACAACATGTTTAGATTTACCCAGTCACACACACATACATTCATACAAGTAATTTTTTCAACATCCAAGTGCTTTCTAGCTAACATTCACACATACATTTGCACTCCAGTGAATACATCGGGAGCAACATGAGGTTAAATATCTTGTCCAAGGATAATTTGGTGTGCAGACCGGTGAAGCCAGGAATCAAACCACCAACCTTTCGATTAGCAGATAACCTGCTCCGCCTCCTGAGCCACAGCCATGTGACATGAAACAGCTGTTTATTAATTTAAAAATCCAAAGCAAACCAAAACAACCTGTTCAAATCATGCTATGAGGTGTTATGAGTGTTATCAACATTGGATAATGAGCTCACAATTACCTGATATCACTCTCACAGATAATTTGCATGATTATAAAATATATCAAATCTGACCTTGAACATTTTTTTATTTTTTGTTTCTGAAGAATTTCAGGTTTGGATCTTGGTGTTTGGATATATAAAACTCTCTCTTCAGCTCTTTGCATGCCACACTCTGTGCTGACTGAGCTGCACCTAGTGAATTGTACATTCTACAGTGGGGATCATGAAGGTGCAGAGATCTTGATTGATGGACTGACGAATTCTGAGTGCAAACTGGAAGCTCTTAGGTTAGTAAAAGTATTATGTGTTTATAATGCAAATGTTTTGTTATAATTTATTCTCATGATTTTTTTTGCAAGCAGTGCGTATATACACTCATGTGAAGAAGCATGTTTACACTAAAATCTATGTAGTGTTGTGAAAAACTAAGTACACTCTGTAAGTAACCAGGGGCTGCTAATCATATGCACTTCATAAACCGATCATCAGGTCTATAAAAGCAAAAGTTTTCCAGAACCACAAGCTTTCCAGGAATGGACACCCCAGCAAATTCAACCCTAGGCCAGACCGTGCAGTGATCAGCAAAACTGCAAAACTGCAAAACTGCAAAAAAACAAACAAACAAACAAACAAAAAAAAAGCAAGAGCTACATCTCAGACTCTACAGGCCTCACTTAGCGTGGTAAATATCAAAGTTCATAACAGTACAAAAGACTGAACAACCATGGCTTGATTAGAGGGGTTACCTGGAGAAATCCTCTTCTCTCTAAAAAGATCATGGTACTTCTTATGCTTGCAAATTTGCATCTGAACAAACCACAAGACCTCTGGAACAATGTCCTTTGGTCAGATGAGACCAAAGTGGAGATATTTAACTATAAAGCATAGTGCCATTTTTTGGCATCAGAACCAAACAGCTCATACCAACTATTAATACAGGGGTGGAGAGGTGCTGTTTTGTGCTTGTTTTGCAGCCACAGGGCCTGGGCACCTTCCAGTCATTGAGTTGAACATGAACTCCTCTGTATACCAAAATATTCTAGAGTTAAATTTGAGGTCATCTGTCCAACAGCTAAAGCTTGGCTGCAATTGGATCATATAACAGGATGATGATCCCAATCAAATCTACAACAGAACAGCTAAAAAAAAAAATCAAGATTCAACAACTGTCCAAAGTCCTGACCTCAACCTGATTGAAATGTTGTGGCAGGACCTTAAAAGAGCTGTGTGTAATTGCATGGAAGCAACCATTAAAAGCAACACCAAAATTTCTCCACAGCGATGTGAGAAACTTATAAAGCTATATAGGCAACAATTAATTCACCTTAATGCTGTTCTATGAGCTACTGAATCATGGGGGGGGGGGGGCGCTTGACTGTGTTCATCTGACCCTTTTCACCTTTTCTCTTTTCTTGCAGCCTTTCTGTTATTGGACTCTCAGAAAC
>VUQK01042986.1:1396-18032 GCA_015106715.1 Bujurquina vittata
CACCCCGAGGAGAACAAGCACAGCGCCCCCATAAGCCCCCCCCCCCCCACTTCAAACGCCACCCCAGGTCAACTGGTCAGCCCCGCCCACCAAACCAGAGCCACACTCCCAATCACCACCACACACTGCCAACAGCCAGACATACACCCCCAGCCAACCACCTGCCAGACCACAGCAGCCCCCAGGCCAAAGAGTTGCCTACTGCAACCAGGAGCCCTGATCCAGAAATTCCAGCAATTCCCAGAGAGCCAGGATGACCTCACCAATCCCCAAGGCCCCAAGCCCAACCACCACCCAGACTCCAACCAGATATGGGCTGCTTTTCCTCCCGGTCACCAATCCCAAATGAGAAACAGACAACATGAGTGTAAAAAGACCCTACACCCCCCTCCACCAACTTAAATATGGTGTGAATGCATGTTGTTATATAGTGCATTTAAAATGGGGGAGATGGGGTGGCGGCTGGCACAGATATCCCCCTTGCCAGAGAGCAGGCGGTACCAACTCACCCCCCAACACTTGGCCCAAACCCTAAATGTCTACATGAAACATTTGGGAGTGAGCACAGGCACCAGTGGTGAGACTGGTTAACCAGCTCACCCCCTGCATGCTAAGGAGTGTGCCCACCTCCGGACCCTGTATATGCTTGTGTGTGTGTGTGGGTTTGTGTGTTGTGTGAATATTATTTGTAGGAGTGTTTAAGTAGGCCCAATTTGCCACCTCACCACTGACCCCAATAGACACTCCTGTTGTCCCTGACCCACCAGGGGAGATCCGATATACCCATCCAAAGGAGGGTTGCAGCAACACAATCGGGGACGAAGGCTATGGACAGGCACAGAGCCCAGAGAACCAACAGGGGTGGGGACCACCAACCACCCCAGCCCAAACTCTAGAGGAGTCAACCCACCCCATCCACAGGTCCATAACCACCAACATCTAGGGCAGCCAAGCAACAACAATAGAACCAGGCCAAGCAACAACCACACCAACGCAACAGAGACAGTAACACCATATTCCACACCAAAATCCCAAGGGGAATCAGAGTCTAACCCAGGGCTACCTACCCATCCCCCACCCCATAGGAAAGACTACCTCCACCCTAACATTTGGACAACTTTCAGACCACATAAGACACCTAGGTTGAGTTCACCCCTCCCCTGGACCGTTCCTCCCTACCCACAGAATGCCCTTTCTGACGGGAGAACACCTGCGATGAGATAGCAAAGAAGCCTCCCCACCAGCTTAGGGCTCCCCAAGGCCCACCAATGCACCGATGGCCCCCAGGCCAGGGCGACATCAGCAGGAGCTATTTTGATCGGTCTATGATAAGACTTGTAAGACTTGACTATAAGCTTGTACAAGATCGGCTAATGTTTACATATCTTTGTGAATTAACAGTTAAGTATTTCCACATATTAGGTCTTAGATCTTCTGTTAAATCAGTCAACGACCTTGATCTCACTCGATGTTGAGAAATGTGTGAACTTATACTAAACCATCAGGCTTTGAAAACTGGAGTTATAGAATTCAGTTCCTCTGTCTTTTTGAAGTTTAGGGCTCACATGCTTATGGAGACTGTAAGTGTCTTCCTCCTTTAAATAACGATTCACTTCCTGCAATGCTGGTGCCGTATCTGATGACTGCTTGGCTGCTATGCATAGTTTGTTAACACTTTCCAAACCCGTCGGGTCAGCTGGGTAATAATATATTTTGCGCAATGTGTTTTCCATGATCACGATGAGACACAAATGAGCAGACTGTACGTGTTAACACAGCTTTTGGTTTCATTTCAAATCACATGAAAAAAAATAGGTGTTACATACACATTATAACTTATGCATCCAGCAGGGAGGAGAACAAATTGCTTATTTTTTGTGCAATAATAAATGACCATTTCAAGTCACAAAAAATAGTATCTACAACACAGGTTAATTCACTGTGAGCCTCCCACAGGTAACAGGACCACAAGAAGAGGTGGATAGCAGCGATGAAGCGATCCGTCCACAATCTTTTCATTAGATCATCGCAGTGGTCAGCATAGAAAAATTCAGGTATTCAGTAATTACTTTTGGGCTAAATAAAGTTCACAACCAGCTGAATAAAATTTAGACTTCTGCTGCTTGGTGGGCAGTCAGTGTCCACATAAAAAGAACTATAATTTCTCTTTTTCTTTCTTTTTTCATCTTTTTTTTCTTAAAATAAATTCAAAGGCATCAGTCAGCTATTATTTTGAAGTTGAAGGTTAATTTTCAGACTTTGTTTCATTATCCTTCAAGTAGTTTTCCCCAATTTGAGTAAATGAGTCACTTTTAAAGGTATTCTTAAGAATTTTTACATTTTTATCATCCACCTTATTAAATCACTTCTTACCTGGAAATATTATCCTGTTATTAGAGACACAAAATGAAGCTGAAAACTCAACAATTTTCATTACATTTATATTACACTAAGAATTAATTTAGTAGCCAAAATTCTCTTTTATGGCACCTTTCATTAAAATAAAGAAGCTCATGACTTCACAATCAGAAAACATTCATGATTTTGTAAAGATATATTGCTTGGTTGTTTTAATAATTTAGAAACCATACAAAATATTATTTTGTCACCTTGATGCTTTATGAGAATTTCTTTTGATGCATTATTTATTCATGTTGACATGCTGAATACAAAAGATTTTCCTGTGCTCTGTACCTATGCTGATATTACTATTAATTAATTAATATTACTGACCAAAAGGTGCTCACACAGACTTGCTGTAATAAACCAGAACTGAAACTAGTGACTGAGGCCATAAGCAGCAGACCTAATTTTTGCAATCAGGAGGCACCCCCTGCTGGCCATGATGAAAAATGCAGATTTAAGGCACTTTAGCGTTGTCTTGACTTTTCACACCTGGCCACATCCTAACCTAACTTCAGAGAACTTCAAATACAAAGGTGCCAAGCAACTAAAGTTAAAGGATTCTTACAAACTAAAGTCTCATTTTTATAACTCTGAAAGGTTTCTAATTCTGTTTCTCAAAGCTTGAAACAGCCTCAGTGTGACTGAGTCATCAAAAGTAAATAGTTTAGTGCAGAGGTTTTCAATTACATTTTTAAGCGGTCCATATATATATATATATATATATATAAATTATGTATATATATATATACACACACACACACAGATCTGCATGAACTGAATTTCCAAATGAAATTAAATTAATTGTCTTCTTCACAATTTTAAAACAAAGAGCTGAACATGTCTAATTTCTGATGTATAATGTTCTCTCATTTAGTGAGTAAAAGTAAGACGAAATGTCAAAGTAAGAAACTGAGTAAAACATGACAATTATGCATGTTCACAATGACTAACAGCAGGAAAAAAAAATCGTTCAAAAGTTTGTTTTACATTTTTATGTTTCACATCTGGACTCAACCGTCTCAAATTATTTAAAGAACTTAAATCGGAACTCATTTAATAACAACATTTTTAGGCAATCACTTATTTTGTGCTCAGCGAGAGAAGTGAGCGCTTGCTTTTCCTGCCAGAATTTTAAGCCTGGGCCTGAATGTAGGCAGAGCCAGTCTCAGCTATCAGTTCATCCTTTCCTCTGTCTCGCCGAGCTGGATCTCTTGTCACTATGTTTGTATTTTTGCGGTTTCCTAGGTAACCTTGATCAAATTCTCATTCATCCTCACTTACAAAGTTACAAAGTTTAACGGCCGGCTGGAACTAGCTTGGTGGTATCACGTGGTATGGCCAAACCACTACCGTGAGAACTGTAAAAGCTGCGCCGGTAAAACAGAAAGCACTCAACAAGATTTTAAGTAGTCATTTCTGTTTTGGTATTAGGTTCATGTCCGCATGAGACATAATTTCGGTCCGGATCCGGACCGAGGTCCGCCATTTGGGGATGCCTGGTTTAGTGTAAAGGTATTAAGAAACAGCCCTTTATTTCCCCTTTCTTTCTTTGTTGTATTAACTTGTGGATACTTTTCACATTTGTCCAGTTTCATGAGTTGTTAGTCAGTGTTTCTAAACCATCTTCTACTTTCTGTTCATTTGTAGTTTTTTTTTTCCATACTTGTTGACAAAATATTTCCAAATCAGAAATTTACATTCTAAATCTGACTGTGGTAGTGGGCTGTGGCTTTAGCTTGGCTGCAGGGAACAGATGGTGGAGAGTGGTATGGAGAGTAATGCGAACTGAACAAACTTCTTCACACACATACAAAAACACACGCAGGTTTCCATCTGTTGTGCAGACCAATTTTTTAATTAGGCCTTATGGGGACCACCCTTTCTGAGGGCCCTAGAGCCATTAAAAAAATCAGGTACACTCAAAATGTTTGGGTTAGGTTATACATGCCTTCAAACATCTGAATTGATGACTTGATGACTTGGTTTGAATCATGTCTGGAACATGCTTTATGGGGACTTATGAAAAGTCTAGTGAACATGGTTGATGGGGACATTATTAGCGTTTTCTTTTTTTGCATAATTCTCACAGATCATTTTGATTTGTGGGGACCTCAGAACAACAGTAAATATTACATTACTAATTAAAATTTATTTTTAATAATGCAGTAATTTATAACTATAATTCAAACACACAGTAGTATTTCAAATAAAAACAAAACAAAACTTTGCTATGCTTAGTTCATAGAAAATGCAGAAATAGGAAATCTTGAAATGGTTCTAGTGATGCTGATAGGTTCAAGATCATTTTAACAAACAAACAAGCAAGGAACAAACGCACAACTCTTATTTTACTTGCAAGGGAAGCCGTCCTCTGCATCCCTCAGGACACAGAGGAGGAATCTTCACTGAGCCGCTGGCTTCTGCAGCTTTTATTCACACATGCATACAATAAGTCACATGACTAGGAGTTTCTGGTTGCAACATACAGTAATCAGCATTCTTACAGTTCGCCATATATGGATGTGAGTTCACGTGACTGAAATGTGTTCGCACTCATGTGCCGACTCCGTTTGTATGCATATGAGGTTGGGGGTGTCCTTTGTTGTAGCAATGAGGAGTTTCTGTGTGTGTGTGTGTCTGTATATGTATTGGGTGTATGTAAACACCCAATTAATATAAAGTAAAATAGGCTTATTAAAACATTTCAAATCTTCACATTATTCACTTTTTATTACTTTATTTACATTAAAAGAAAAAGAAAAGTGTTAATAATATGAAATAATTACACGTGACATCAGGGCCACAACTGCTGACAGGAAACTGATTCTGTTGAAGATATAAGAAATGATCGGAGCAGCTGTGGTTGTAGTTGGGGAAACTGTAGTTATTTTTGCTAAAGCTGTAATTGTTGGTAAAGCAGTGGTTGTTTTTGGGGAAGTTGTGGTTGTCATTGCTGTAGTTGCTGGTGCAGCTGTGGTTGTTGGTGCAGCTGTAGTTTCGGGAATTGTGGTTGTTGTTACTGAAAATATGGTTGTCTTTGCTGCAGGTGTACTTATTGATAAAGCAGTTGTTATTGCAGAGGCAGGTGTGGTTGTCATTGGGGGAGCTATGGTTGTTGTAGTGGGACCTGTGGTTGTTGTAGTGAGAGCTGAGATTGTTGTAGTGGGAGCTGAGGGTGTCGTAGGGGCAGTGGATGTTGTCGCAGGTGTGGTTGTTTTGTAGGTGTAGTTGTCGTATGGGCACCTGAGGATGTTGTTGCTAAAGCTGTAGTTATTGCGTTGGCTGTGGCTATTGTTGGGGCACGTGTTGCTGTCGTTGGTTGAGCTGTGGTTGTCATTACTGCAGATGTGTTTTTTATAGCAGCAATTGTAGTTGTGGTTGGGGAAGCTGTCATATGGGCACTTGTGTTTGCCATTGCTGCAGCTGTACTTGATGATATAGTGCCGGTTGTTGTCAGGGCAGGTGTGGTTGTTGCTGCAGCTGTGGTTGTTGTAGCAGAAATTATGTTTGTTGTTTGAGCACCTGTAGTTTTTGGGGCAGCTGTGGTTGTGTTCGGGCACCTGCAGTTGTCATAGGGACAGCTGAGGTTGTCATTGCTGCAGCTGTGGTTACCACTGTGGGAGTTGTTGTTGTTGGGGCAGCTGTGGTTGCCATAGAGACAGCTGAGATTGTCGTAGAGGCAGCTGAGGTTCCTGTAGAGGTAGCTAAGATTGTCATAGGGGCAGATGTGGATGTCATGGCTTCAGTTGTCGTCATTGTGGGATTTGTGGTTGTTGTTAAGGCAGCGGAGGTTGTTCTTGGAGCTGTGGTTGTTGTAGCGGCAAATGTGGTCTTGGAAAGCGAAACTGTGGTTATCATTGGAGCAACTGTGGTTGTCGTTGTGGTTGCTGTTGTTGAAGCTGTACTTGGTTAAGATATAGAAGTTGTTGTTGAAAGGGCAGGTGTGGTTGTTGCAGCAACTGAGAATGTTGTAGTGGCAGTTGTGGTACGAGAATCTGTAGTTGTGTTTTTGTTTGGCCAGCTGTAGTTGTAGGCGCAGATGTGGTTGTCAACTTGGTGGTTGGGGAATTTGTGGTTGTTACCGATGCACCAGTGGCTGTTGCTTCAGTTGTATTTGTTGTTGATATAGTAGTGTTTGTGGCAGGGCTAGGTGTGTTTTTGCAGCAGCTGTTGTTGTTTGGGCAGCTGTGGTTGTTGTTTGGGCAGCTGTAGCTGGTGTAAGGGCAGTTGTGGTTGTTGTAGAAGCAGCTGTGGTTGTCAGAGGGGCTGCTGTGGTTGTTGTTGGGCCAGCTGTATTTGTTTTTGGGCCAGTTGTAGTTGATGTTGATGCAATAATGGCTGTTACTGTTGTAGAAGCTGTGGTTTTGATTGTCATTTGGGGAGCTGTGGTTGTCATTGCTTCAGCTGTACTTGATGTTGATATAGTAGTGTCTGTTTTAGTGTGGTTGTTGCAGCAGCTGTGGTTGTAACTTGGGAAGTTGTGGTTGTTGAATCTCTCTCTCTCTCTCTCTCTCTCTCTCTCTCTATATATATATATATATATATATATATAAACAAAAAAAAACGACAACAAAACAAAAAAATAACCCGCACACACTATGAACTATAATGCTTTGTAACTTCCGGGCCATGTGGCGGTGGCTCTCTGAGCATTGTCCAGCATACAAACACTTATGGTTCATGGCGTTGTATTTACAAAGACAGGCACTTACTGGGGTTAGGTTAATTAGCCAATCTAAATTGCCCATAGGTGTGAATGAGAGCATGAATGTGAGTGTGAATGGTTGTCTGTCCCTCTGTGTTCGCCCTGCAAGAGACTGGCGACCTGTCCAGGGTGTACCCCGCCTCTCACCCTATGTCCGCTGGGATAGGCACCAGCCCCCCCCCCCCCCCCCCCCGCGACCCTGAAAAGGAGAAGCGGAAGCAAATGGATGGATGGATAATACAAAAATATATAGAATAAATTAACTGAACTAAATATTGAAGTCATTCAGGGTTGATGCATCTGGTTTCTTAGGTACAGGAATGATGGTGGCTGTTTTGAAGATCTGTGGGACTGTAGTCTGTGCAAGAGAGACACTGAATATGTCTGTGTACACACCTGCCAGTTGTTCTGCACAGGTCTTTAGGACTCTGGGTGAGACACCATCTGGACCTGCTGCTTCCTGGGGGTTCACCTGCTTTAAAGCCCTCAGAACCTGAGCGTGTGACACCTGAATGTCAAAATCATCTGGTTTACAGGGGAGCTTTGTGGGAGAGTCTGATTTGAGTCTGTCAAATCTGGCATAAAAGCTGTTGAGAACGGTGATGGTTACGAGAAAAATATCTAATGAAAGGGTCATAATGGACGTGAACCCTGAACCTCTAAGTTAAAGCTCTCAGAAAGAACCAGATGCACTATCCTCTGACATCAAGCAGCTGAGGATTTAAGGTGATCTCTGAGCATGGATTGTAAACAAGACTCAACAAGAAACGGTTGTGTTGTGATCTTTTTCCTGCCACTGGCCATACTCCTGAATCAAAGATGTACACAACACCTGTGATCTGCCCAGTGAGGATTTCTCTTCATCCCTGTCTAGAATCAGCTGATTAATATCTTTATTGTATATGAATATGCCCATAGCATTAACAGAAATAGCAGGACCTGGGCCCGCAGTAGATTCAGGATCTTTTAAGGTTTTAAATGAACCGGTGGATCGTTGAGACCCATTAGTTTGTTACGGAGTTATTGTAAAGATTATTTTTCATGCTGATTTTCAATAAATGACTCTTACTTAAATATTTTTGCAGTTTTCCTTTACTTCCTAAAGAAATCTGAGTGTGGTGTTGCAACAGGAGACAGCAGCCCTCAGCTGACATCATCCGCAAAGAAAACAAACACACACGTCTCGCCACAAAAAAGTGACTCCTAAACATTCAGTGAGGGATGTGGTGCGTTCCTCAGAGAAGACTCGACCGCTTCCAGAGCAAACTGAAATTTTTAAAAAGAGGTTTGTGTCTTTGTTGATTGTAAATGATGAACACAAGAGAAACTTCTGTTTAAGTTATTAGATAAATGGGAATCAATAATTTAAAAAAGCATCTAGTAGGTATGTAATCTAAGCATTTCTTAACATTTAAATGTTCTTCTCAAACTGAGTTGGTTCATTTTTGGGGGAAAGAGTAGACACATGCTATGAATCAGGGGACCCTGAAGTCTGGTTTAGGGTCACCCGATCCATCCCTCACTACGTTTGTCAGCCACTTTGTTATGTACACTTGTTCAGCTGCTTCTTAATGCAAATATCTCACCTGCCAAACACACAAAATACATGCAGAAATGTAGACATGGTCAAGGCAACCTGCAGAAGATCCATGTGAGCATCAGAACGGGGAAGAGAGGTGATTTAAGTTCCTCTGAACAGGGCATGGTTACTGGTTCCAGACAGGCTGGTCTGAGTATTTCAGGAACTGTTGATCTGCTGGGATTTTCCCAACAGCCATCTGCAGGGTTTACAGAGAATGGTGTGAAAAAGAGAAAATATCCAGTGAGCACAAGTTCTCTGGGAGAAAATCCCTTTTGATGCCAGAGATCAGAGCAGACAGTTTTGTGTTCATAAGGTGTTTGGCTGTGTTCAGCTCACAGGTGTTTCTAATAATACAGGTAAATGAGCTCAGGAGCAACACCTGCTGGAACTTCCTAAACTCGTACACTGACCGTGAAACTATTTGGCTGCAGCGCTCATTGAATATCTAAGACTCGCTGATCTCAGAGCTCTCTAAGCCTCAAAATAAAACCTGATGAGTTCCATGAAGTCAGGCGCCTGTGAGCTGTAGTTCAGTGTTAAATACAGCAGAGGGCAGCATTACACAAAGCTTCCTGCATTTCTGAACTCTTTAGAAGCTTCTTATTCACCACATGTGCAGAACATGCAAAGATTTGGTTGCTGCCAGGTTTGTCCTGTGTTATGTGATTTCCAGAGCCAGAAGTGACCATATTTGGGCATGTGAATGGAGTGCTAAGTTAGCTAACTTAGTTAGCAAGCTTGGTCTATAAACTGTGCATGGTCCAGGCTCATGCTTTTGGACTTAGGTTATGTTTAGGTTAATTAGTTGCTTTGGTGTATACAAAGCACCAGATGTCGACTCCCCACTTGTCAGCTCTTTTTAGTTAAGATTTCCAGTTTTCCTAATGTTTTTGTAGTTTCTCCTCATATATGGCTTCTTTAAAAACATTTTGGGTTCATTTGTCTTGATGTTTGCATAGTTTTGCTCATTGAATACTGTGTATGACCTCTGCCTGGAAAATTGTGTAGAACTTTTATCTTCATCTGCTGTGTACTTTGGTGCTTTTCCCTTGTAATTGTTAATTGCATTAAAATGCTCTAAATGTCACAGTTGAGAGGTCCTGTTCACTGAACACAATTAACGGAGATGAAGCTTAGCAGCCACAGTTGCCAATGGCAGCACACCTGTCATTTTCACTGCCGGAGGTTCGGGTGCTCGTGCTGTTCCTAAAGAACCAGTGAAAAGCTTAAGAACGAGCCTGCATTTGCACCACGCTCACGAACTGCTCCTCTACGTATGAGTGTGCGCGGGTCATCGTCGGAAGCTGAAGGGCACAAACGTAGAAGAACAGCTGTTGTGCTGCGATCACATTTTAACTACTGCTGCATCTGTGTGCAGGAAGCCAAGTACGCACTTTGCATCCTTTTATCTGTGATATGAACTGACACAAAGCACCGCTGTGATCTTCGTATCGCTTTTCTCATGTAATGCACACCATGCAGTGAATAGCAGTAGAAAACTTTACGTGGTCATGGCAGAGCCATGCCCTTCTGCCACTTTCATCACGCGGTCTTGGTTCAAGACCAGCTAGCTTGCGGGGCCTGAGTTGAACCCCACCGCGTGCAGTCACGGTGGCAGAACGGTTCAAATACTGGCACTGGCACCCGGCAGTGGAACAACAGCCAAAGTGGCCAAACACCTCACTTTAAACTTTTGCAAAATCTAAATGATTTATAAAAAAAAGAATGCACACAATGTCAAAACGGATATGCAGTGATGGCAAAGTTACCCTGAAAGAGTAATCTGATACTGATTTCTCCTTTAAAAAGTAACTTAGTTACTTTACTGATTACTTAGAAGTAACTAAGTTAGATTACAAGTTACTTTATGAGTTACATTCAACAGTGTGTTGTGCCAGAAAGTGATCGTCTCTAATCAAATGGCTGTAAATGACTTGTTGACATATAATCTGTGAAAGATGTCAAACATATCTCTCATGAAGGATATCAGGTCATTTTTAGTGAGAAACAGCACTACAGCTGGTGACCTGTCCAGGTTGTACCCTGCCTCTCGCCCTGTGTCAGCTGGGATAGGCTCCAACCCCCCAAGACCCTGAAAAGGATAAGCGGAAGTGAATGGATGGATGGGCTTTTATACATATATTCGTGTTTTATCAAGGTAAAAACTGTCATTGACATCAAAAATGTCTTCTTAAACAGAAAACAGGCTCAGAACGCTGCAGGAACAACAACAAATATAACATCACAGTTCTATAAAGATATTTCAAGTGGCCAAAATGCACTGGATTGGTAGGTATTTCTTCTTTTAAAATATAAGCCCTTCATAAATCATGCCGACTGCACTCAGTTTACCAATATAAGCAAAGACATTACACATAAAAGCACATATAGTTATGGCAGACAATCACTGGCAGCATCTTATCCTGTCCTCCTCCCCTCACCTTCAACTGGTCACGGCACATGACTGCCCCTCCCTGAGCCTGGTTCTGCCAGAGGGTTCTTCCTGTTCAAAGGGAGTTTTTCCTTCCCACTGTCGTCAAGTACTTGCTCACAGTGGGTCGTTTTGACTGTTGGATATTCTCTGTAATTATTGTAGGGTCTTTACCTTACAATATAAAGCACCTCGAGGAGACTGTTTGCTGTGATTTGGTGCTATATAAATTGAATTGAATTGCACACCCACCAAGTCATCTCCAGCCTTAGAGATGTATTTCTCCATCTCCAAGGCTGGAGATGGAGATATACTCTGGTATTAGAGCATATGGGAGAAGAATGAGACATTTAAGAGCAGACCACAGCAACCTCCATGAACAGGCTCCATTAAAACCATCACAGTGGCAGACATCCAGGAAAGAACCTCAAATATGAAGAGTTGGACAGTACCGGACCATGATATGATTCACACCTGCTGGCTAAAGAGGTGCTAAAAAAGTGAGAACTATACTCCATGCGTGCCTGGCAGCACAAAAAGAACCAGCTGCTAATGGGTAAGATGCAGGCACAATGGCTGGCAAAAGACTAGAGAGTACTGATCCCCAAGGATGCAGAAGGGACTGGTGCCCTCCAACTACCGTCCAATAACCTGCCTCAGTACAACATGCAAGCTCCTGTTAGTCATCATAGCAGCTAAGATCAACAGGCACATGACACAATACAGGAATCTTTTGATATTATGTACTGTAGGTGATTAGATATTCAAGTCTTCAACATTCTTCTGAAACTGTTCCACAGTTATTTTGTAGATTGGTGAACCTCATCCCAGCCTTTCTTCTGCGAGAGTCTGCCTCTCTAAAAGGCTCCTTTTATAATAAAAATGTTCCTCCAGCTCTTTCGTTTTAGCACCACTTACTTTTCCACATGTCGCAACTTTTTTGTAACATGTTGCTGCGCTGTAAAAAATACTTTGTTGATTCAACTTGACTTAGTCGTCATCTTGTTGCTTTGACTGAATTTAGTAAATTATGTAAAGCTTCAAGTGAACTACACTTAGATAAATTAGCTGATCCAACATGCAGTTTGTTGACTTAGCTTTTGCTATAACTAATTTGGATTAAAATCAGTTAGTTGAACTGAAAGCATATAATCTGAACAATTTTTTTAAAACTTAGTTCAGATTACAGTTGACAAGCAAATTCAGTATAATTAAATATATTTCATGAAACAGGAAAATGTTTCCATTTCAACTTTTGATATGTTTTCTGTGTTCTATGATAAAATATTGGTTCATGAGATTTGCAAATCATTGCATTCTGATTATGTATAAAAAGTATACAGTGTCCCAACTTTTTTGGAATTAGGATTGTACATTTTTGAGTGTGTCAATCTTCACTGTAGTAATTCAGGGAAACAAGTCATTCAAACACTTAATACTGAGACATGAGCACTGCTGACCAGGTTATCTGGCCTTTCTGGGTAACCCCTTTACATGAATCACTTGAAATATTTGATTTCAGTGTGACTGAAATGAAACGGAAAAATCAGCCATTTCAAACGTGTTATATGAAGTGAATTGGCAAACGGGTTAGGGGATACTTGCTGACCCAGTCACAGACATATTCATCCACACTTCAGTGTTACATGATTGAGTAACTCACTAAATTCAAATTCAATTTAAATTCAATGTTATATTACCCTACAGGCTATTAGGATGGTTTAAGTGTGACAGTTGGCCATATTTTGCTTAAAGGAAAGGCAGGTGTGAGAGCATGGAGGCAGAAAACATAAGGCCATGAAAGGCCTTGAAACTGGTGGTGTTTGTGCCCTGACTGCTCTCCTGCTCACTCGCGAGAGGGAGACCTGTTGACGGCAGAGTGGGAAACGTCCATGTGTCCATAGATGAGAGCAGACCCAGCTGTTTATCTATTTTCAACAGTGTAACGGGAGAGTGGTGATAAAGATGATGGTGAGCGGCTG
Source organism: Bujurquina vittata (assembly GCA_015106715.1). NCBI lineage: Eukaryota > Metazoa > Chordata > Actinopteri > Cichliformes > Cichlidae > Bujurquina > Bujurquina vittata. The sequence goes on from VUQK01042986.1 coordinate 14,503, forward strand.
GCAGCAGTGAGATGAGGGCTGCTGGACAGCTTTCTGAGCTGAGTGCACGCCAGCTCTCACTGGCTGGGCTGGAGCTGAGAAAAAGAATGGGAGAGGCGTTTGGACAAGGCGGGCAGATGAGGCTGATTGGCGAGGAATCACTTTGATGGGATGGATGATGGATGAAAAGCTTGAGCAGTTATACAGATGGGAAGATGAAGGGCAGGTGTAATCAAGCAGGTAACAAGTAAAAAGGGATGAAGCGCTACACTTGAAATGATTATGACTGAGTGTGGTCGGTTAAAAAAGTGATTTTATGTCCTGATTTTGCGACGACCTCAGAGCACTAATTAAGGACAGTAAGCAAATGTTGCCCGGCCTTCATATCTTCAGTCAAATTCAATGAAATAGCTGAGATGGATTTCTAGGAATTCTCCAAAAACACTGGTGTGAAAATTCAAATCATTTATTTTTGACATGCACAGGTGCACATATAAACAGGTCACATTCCCCCCAAAAAGGACATCATAGCGTCCTGATATCAGGTAGAATTGTCAGCTTAGTACACCCCGACTCTTCTGGCAAACAGAAGAATAAACCGTGAATGAAGAGTCTGACGTTCAGACTCTTCATGCATACAATCCCAGCAGTCGATGCTTCTCAAGCAGACAACCTCCCACAGTGGAGGAAGGAAGAGGACACCTTCTCCCCATTTCATTCTCCTGACACTGGCCAGAGCTCACGTATGCAGCTGGCTTCAGCAAAAACTGAACAGGTTCTTTCTTTAGCTGTCTCTTTTGCTATCGCGTCTGCAGCACAAATACAATAAAACAGAAAGCTGCACACTGATTTGATCAAAACGCCTTCTCCAGGTGGTTATTTTCCATCTCCTTTCATTCAGTCTGAAAGCACAAATTGAAAATGATTCACGTAAAAGCCTTTTATTGAAAAGCCGCAGGGAGTTGTGCTTTTTACTCGATTTTGCCACAACATTTATGAGTAATTTCTTGTTATCTCTGCAAAGGAGAGGAAGAGTGCAAAGTTAGCGCACACTGGACACATTAACTGGAAATGCAGCAGATGGAAACAGGAAGTAATGCTGGCTGTTATGTAGTTCAGTGTGAACTGAGTTTAAAGAGAGAGAAAATCCCACCTGACTGCTCCTCAAGAAGCTTGTAGAAGATCAAGAAGAAAATGGAAAAGCCCCCTCACCGTTCATTCATCAGAGGCTGTTCGGTCTGCAGGGCTGCACTGCCTCCTCTGTCAGCGTCATTCACACAAACCTTTGTTGTTTTTTGGCACTTCTTTTGTCCTTTAAATCACTGACATCGTCCTCGTCTGTACTCCAAGGTTTGCAAACAGAGCTGCTTCTACATAGAAAAAACACTGAGGGTCACCTTGATCTTCATTTTTTTCCACCACCTTCTATGATCTTTGATAAGCCCGTCTTTATCCTCCCAACGCAGGCATTTTACCTCCTCCTTTCTGCTTCCTTTTGGGAGCACAAAAACAAGCTAACCCTGCAGCTTTTCTCCTCCGTTTGCTTGGCCATTGGCGGCCATGCCAACAGCTTCAGGCCTCTTTTCTTCTGTTTGTGCTTCTGTCAAGTTACAAGGAAGGAGGAAAATTTTGGTGTTCTCTGTCACCAACAGGAGAAGAACTTTGCTTTTAAGGAAGGACAGAAGAAAGGCAGGAAGAGCTGAAGAGCATAATTAATTCAAAACAACAGCGGTGTGTGCGTGTACACAAGACCGTCTGCACGCACTCAGTGTGGAGGCCATTTCTAATGAGCTGCACTGCTGCAGCAGCGGGAGTGACACAGGCCAACACGTCTGACACAAACGCTGGCAGCAGCGAAGCGTTCAAACACACTGTGAAGCAGACCAGACTCACGTCCGATGTCTCACTCTCGGTTATCCCCTCAGAGGGCCGCTCGCGTTCACCTGCTGCCGACTGGACAGGAAGTTACAGCGGCTGGAAGCAGCGATGGGTCGCAGACACTCAGGGTCAGAAGACGGAGAATGCGTAGAAAGTCGTCATTGTTGTGATAGAAAAATCTAGTGATTTGTCCCCCTTGGAAAACAATCACTCTTTTACATACAAACAGACAAAAGCGGGTTTTTTTTCTTCAGGCATATGATGCCGTTTGCAGCACGATACATTATCTGTATCACACAACATGGACTCTCAGAGCTCCTAAGCTGCCGTCCTATCAGGGATCGTACTCATCAGTATGACCTTGCTGTCATTTTGCTCCTTTTTTATTTACTGCTGGATTTAAGGATAGAGTAACAATGTTTGCAGAGGAAAATAGGCTTTCAAGTATTCAAACACAGCGATGTTTGTCAGTTAACTCTCAGTCTGTGGTTTTATTTCACATTACTGGCATTTTTGTCCTGCAGTGTACTTCTCTGCTCACTGATGGTTTTCCTCTAACAGTTAACCCCTAAAAACTCTCAGATTTGCTCAGTAACAGCTCCATATGCACTCTTTGCATTGGTCAGTGGTTTGTAGTGCTCTTTAGCTCATCTCGTCCTGCTGTGATAGCTTACCGTTAGTGAATTTATTCCTGGCATCTCTTTGAGTCCACCACCACCTTTCTGTGTGGAAACTCCACACAGAAAGGTCTTTATGCGGGTTTCCTTCCACAGTCCGACCAAAGTTATAATAGTTGTCGGCTTTTACGCTGTTACTTTTTCTCTAATTCGGTTAGTTTTAATTAGTGTTTAGAGTGGTTTTGCTCGTTTTTATTTTTTGTTCAGTGCTTAGTTTTAGCTTTTTCATTCTTTGTCAGGTGCAAGATTCAAGGTGTAACTAGTTTATCCATGCATTCTCCCATTTGCGGCGTATTTACCACTCAGCAGGGATTGTTTCAGTGCATTATGGCGCTCACCTCGCTGCACGGCTGTGGTGCTGGTGTGAGACACTAGCTTAGTTAGATGCTAATTAGACTTCTGTGCTGCATCGGGCCTATGCACGCAACCTACCAGCATTAATACTTGTGTGAGCTGCATTGTGTGTGTTAATTATCTTGTGGTCCCTTGCCAGGGTTTTCTACACGGTGCCGATCGACAGAAGCAAAAAATATTCTGTGACTCTTCCCCCCTCATTTGTCCTCACTCTTTACAGTCTTTTTCTTTAACAAATCCCCCAGTGTCAGCCATAACTCGAACCAGCTTGGATCGCACAGAGGACGCTGGCCAACTCACTCATTACACTTTCTTTATTTGTTCCAAACATGCATTTTAATATTCACAGGAAGTTAATGAGGCAGGTTGAAAAACTGGGAGACACAAAGTCACATTAAAGTACCTCCTGATAAACCTAAAAGCATTGTCATCAATATTGAACACATACTTTTACTTAATATTTATACAGTTATACACTTCTTGGGTTTTATCCTTACTGTTTTTAAAGATTTCAGAACTAAATCAAAGCTATTTATTAAAGCCAGCATGTACGTTAAGTTACTTAAGAGTTACATTCATTCCGATAGTTTCAGCGTCTCCGTCCAGGAATTTGCTGACATTTGTAAGTCCTTATATTGATAC